>JANAVB010002122.1:0-57092 GCA_029216955.1 Iris pallida | reverse complement strand
ATATATATATATATAATATTTAGATATATTATATATATATAGATATATATCTATAATAATATTTTTTTTTATTATATATGTAATATAATATATATATATATATATATATATATATATATATATATATATATATATATATATATATTTTTTTGTTTATATAAATATATAAAAATATTATATATATATATATAATGTATATATATATATATATATATAATATATATATATATATAATATATATTATATATATATATATTATTATATATAGATATATTATATATTTTATCTATATATATATAAAATAGATATATATTTATATATCTATAATATATATATAATATATATAATATTATATATATATATATATATATATATATATATATATATATATATAGATTAGTTGGGAGTATAGCCAATCACTAGAAGAAAAATATCCTGTTATAACGCCTGAAAAGAAGCTATTACAACGGTTCATATATAACGTTACAGGATTTCAGCAACACCACATAATATGAGAGTTTTGAAGGATTTTTGGCCTATTTAACGATTTATAACGCTAAGCGTTATATATTGTTCACACATATATGACATTGTTACACACAGACGTTATAAAAAGTGCTAAAAAAATTAGAATTCCGCTCGAACTATTCGCTCAAAACCCGACCCCCAAATTAAAACGCTCAGTCCCTTCTTTTCCTCTCTCTCCTCTCCTATTTTGCTTCTCATCTCCTCCTCTCCTCTTTCCCTCCGCCCCCGCCGTCAACCCTTCCGACAACACCAGCCGACAGTCCTCCGGAGCCGGTCGTCGCAAGTCGTCTTCTTTCTAAACCACTCGTCGAATCTCAATCTCCCTTCCTCCGTCGTCCATATCAGAACATCATTATCGTCACCGACTTCAGGTTTGTATTTTATTTCATTTCTTTCTTCTCTTCTCTCTCTCTATATTTTAATTTATGAATTGGGGGTTTGGATTTTTTCTTCCAATTTCATGATATTAGGGTTAGTGTTGTATTTTGAGGGGTTTTACATAGATTTAGGATTTTTTTGGAATATGAGTTTTCTTGTGGCTGGAACATCACCGTCGTCGTTTCTGTGAAGGAGGCCTCCGCGTGGAGGAACATCGTCGCTGACGTCGTCGAACCAATGAGCATATTAAGAAAGGTGATAACTTCACTGCCCATTCTTTGTTAATGGGAACGGGAGTGGAGGGTTTGTTGAGATCCCTTGTGGGTTGGTTCTGGATTCCCCTGTGGGAATGGATGTAGAGTGTCGGATGGGAGGAACTGGAGTTTGGGTTCTGGATTGAGCTCATCGGCAGTAGGAATATTGAGAGTCAATGTCAGGATTGGAGGGACCGGGGTGGCGGTGTCACTTAGTTAGTGGAGGAGGGGATGAGGGCGTGGGAGTAGTGCATGTGTCTGATTCATTGCTATGTTCACCACTATAGACATCAGAAATCTTGAGGGAGTCCCCTTTTATGGATTGCTCAGGTCATTGCTACATCATATAGAAAAAATAAGGGAAAATGTTCTTGTTGATAAATCACTCTTGTTTCAGGTTATAGAGGAGTCTATAATACAAAGTAACCGTAAGCTCGAGCACACAGAATACTTGAAGTAAGTTTATGCAAATATATTTTCCTTCCTTCCTACATACTTACTATGTGATAATATATTATCGGGTATTACTTTTCTTCCTTTTTAGATGTTCATGTTTTTATAAACTAGTGTTACTTCCAATCAACATAATTTGTAACAGAAATCAATTTACTGGAAGGGTTCAAGTGTCTATAAGACACGTCGGGATTTGAGTTAAGTTGAAGGGTGCACGATGAATGCTTATTCCCTTATAGAGCTTGATTATGTATTCATTTATCTCTTTCTCATAGCTTTTCTGAAACATATTTCTTTGTTTACTATTAAGTTGATATCTTTGTTTCTTGCACCTACCTCTTTACTTGAACTAAGAATCTCCTAGGAATATTGATTGTAACTATTGTAGGAACGTGTTACAATTTGGCTCTTTTGGCTGATAAATGGACAAATTTCTTTTAAGATTCACTCTCATTGTCTATCTAGCATAACTCACTCTACCTGGTGGTCACCAGACCCGTCAGTTGGCCTTCTCAGCCTTCTCAACTTTTTGGCAAGCCTATCTTTGTCATATATATTTGTCTTTCCAAAGATCTTGCCAATATCTTATAGAGGATTGATTTCTTTTGTCTTTTCCATAGTTTTAAGTATCTTCTGATACTGATTCGGCCGACATCGGATTTGGTTTGACATATCCTGATCTGATAGCGATCGATATCGACTAACCGATAGCGACATTAGTGTCTCTTTCCCAATCAATTCGTTAGAGAAAATTAAATGAAACATACAACTAAGAAAGGCCTTTTCTAGTCAATTTCGTAGAGAATTGAATGAAAAAAAACTAATAAGAAAAGTTGTAAAAGAATAGTAACGTTGTAAAAGCATGTAATGAAGAAAAACTTATTTATCGCAGCTAAACCAATCAACAAAGGTGTCTATTATTTTTATTTAATTTCAAAATTACCAAGAAGCAACAAAAAAACACTTAAAATCATGCCTAAATGTATAAAAATAAATCTAAAATTTTAACATTTTATTAATAATTATTAGCCTTCCGATACCAAAAAAATCCGATACTCTGTTCTAAAACCTTCGATACTGCCAATCTCGATACTCGTAGGAAAGGTCTGATTTGGTACGATACTGCGAACCTTGGTCTTTCCATCATAACAATTGGTTGCTTTTCCTGCGGATCTTGACTTTAAGTAATGTTATTTACAACACCCACTTTTCTAAAATGAGGGTAATTTTGAACTTTTGTAAAAGTTTATTATTTAATAATAGGATTTATGATTTATGGGAATTTTTAATTAATTTAATACTATTTAAAATTGGTGAATTATAATTTTGCTGTGTTAGCTAGTGAACCCTAAACTGTTGAGCCTAGAGACTAACCATGACCATGGGGACCTAACCATGTGATTAGAATGACTATTTACAACTTTTTAGGCTAAGGATATTTTGGTCATTTTGAGAATTTTGGATTTATTTTGAATTATTGGAGTGATGGTTGTTATTTTTGACCTTTGCTAGTTTAGACTTTTGAGACTAACCTAGATGTTGACTTTAGCTATGGTAACTTGATTAGCATGGTGGGACCCTAGTCAACCCAAGTTAAGTTATTTTGAATCAAGTTTCATATAGAGAATAAATGATTAGGTTCATGGACTTTTGACTTAAGGATTGATTTCATTTACCATTGAAACATGGCCCAAGCCCATTAGTCAAAACCCTAACCCTAATTTTCTCCTTACTTGGCCGGCCACATAGGGATCACCCCTATTTAATCTCTCTTCCTAGTTCTTGCCTCTTTTGCATCAAAGTAACTTTTGGAAAAAGAGTGGTATTGGTCCTTCTTCCCCAATTCATAAGTCTTTCATTTTAATTCCTTTTTGACTATAGTTTCTTGCATTAGAACCTAATCCCACTCTATTTTCTATCCATGGAGAGAAATCTCAGTTTGGTACAATTTGGAGCTTTTGGCTTACAAGAAGAATCATCCTATTTGGGGCTTTTTCCTTGTCATTGATACTCTATAGGTAAATACCTTAAACTATCTTTTAATCCTGATTTCTTTGCATAATAGCCTAGATCTAGGTGTCCCCTAGCTGTGGTGTGTGATTGGTTAAGTTTTGCATTGATTTTGTGTCCGTATCGGACAGTATCATAATCTATGTGCAAGTGTTTGTGTAAATGCCTCAATGGAATTTATTTGCTATTTTTGGAAAAGTATTTGAATGGAAATGATCATCTATATGCATGTAATGATTTCCCCATGGACTGAGTTGATTTTGAGCCGTGTCCGTGTCCAAACAGGACACGAACACGCTCACTGTGCACGCACGGGAAGTGCCCTACTACTCGAGGAGCTGTCCTCCTTGCACAGGCCACGTAGGCAGCTGCCACTTGGCAGGAAGGTGGGGACCATGACTGACATGTCATCACCCAAGCCTCGTGTCAAGGCGTTTCGTATCGGACACGATATCTAGCCCGCACGTGTTTTATACTGTATGTTACACTGTGCATTTGGCTCACTAACACGCGTCTCGTGTCCGCACATGACACGACATAGACACCCTGTGATGTGTTCAGTATGTAGCCCTAGTACTGGGCTACATGTGGACATGACCACGTGGATGCACGTGTCGTATGTCGTGTCCATGAATGTGATAAACCTGTGCACGAGACTGTGCACTGTTTTGACGTGCTCGTGTGTTGGAATTGTTTTGCACACGTTTGTGTCCAGTTTTTGGACACCAACCCACTTGCATGACACAGACACGTGTGCACTATTTTTTACCAACCAATAAATTGAATGTTTAGTTGTATTTTAAATTCGAATTGGTGATTTCCCCCAATTTTTGATTCTAGGTACTGTCATTCGAATTTCTGAGATTTAATTATGTTTAAACTGATTTTAGATGATTAAATTACCATGTTAGATTATATGTATCATATCTGAGTTTAAGTTACATGTTAGGATTCATGTTAGCATTGGATTTATGGGTTTTCAAAATGATATTGGACTGTCAAACCTGAAACTGAACTGCTCACTGATTTCTCATATATCACATACACACACATTAAAATGTCACTTACCTATCACCCTAACCTGTGTTGTTATATATACACACACATATTTACACTAAACTGAGAACACACACACACTCAACTGCTCACTGAAACCGATTTCATGTTTACACTGAAAACTGATTTCTAATCTAGTGCACACACACACAGGTAAAGCCTAAGACCCTATATGTTCATCTGCTACACACACACACATTGAGACACTCACTCACACATTGACACACACATTGAGACACTCACCCACATATGCCCTAACCTATGTTGTACTGCTATACACTCATACACCCACACTCTACTGAAAACTGGAAACTGGAATCATGTATGCCCTGATTCCTGATATTATACACACACATACGTACGTACAAAACCTGAGAACCTATACCTAATTACTGCTACACTGACTTTTTATTCACACGCACACACACACACATCACCTAATCTAATACACACACATGTACACTCAAAACTGAACCACACACACACACCATGTCACATTGAACTATACACAGGAAACTTGAGACACACACACAGAAAACTGAAAGCACCCCATATTACTGTTATACACACACATTGAGGCACCCACACACACATAAAACCTTTATACACATATTCCACTTATAAACACACACGCACCACTGCGATGTGCACACACACATGACACACACACATGTTATTATCACTCTCTCTCTATATATATATGTATATATGTAATATCTATAACCTTGCTAGATAATAATGTAATATATATATGTATATTGCCTATATATAATTATATATGTGAATATGGTGAATACATATACTAGTGTATGCCAATATAGATTGTGCATAGGCATATAGCCTATATGATTTTCCTATATGGTTTCCTATATGTAAGCCTATGTGTATATGGATATGTATACACATGAGATTGTGTTGATAGCTTGTATAGCATTGTGATGATATATGAATGCTAGGTAGACATGGTTAGGCTTAGTGAGACTTGCCTAGGTTAGGATTTGACCTAGTTGACCTAGTTGACCTAGTTTGACTATTGTTGTTGACTAGAGTTGACCAAAGGTTGACTTTAGCCTAGATTGACCCAAACATCATGTAGAATGCATTGTACTATTCTATTTTACCATTTTAGATATGTTGTGACTTGTGCTGTTCTAAATAGGAGTCAGACACCCTCCTCAGGCAGTATTTTTACTTCGGATACTCAGGATATCAGGCGAGAACATTCTCTGACCGTTTCATACTTGATAGGATTTACATTTACGCTCTAGATTACTTTACTTGATGCTGTCACGTTGTTAACACAGATTGGTACTATATGGATCCCTTCATGAGATGTTATCCCCCTCGGGAGCATTGGGTTACAGTATGTCATGTGCGTTTCACTTTCATCATGTACTCCGTTGCTTTTACCATTGATGTGCACTCTTGTGATTAATGTACTCTCATGTTTATAGAGCCCCCATGTATACAATCATGTGCACCCTTTTATGGGCCTTCATGTGATATCATGAACAATAAGATAACCTGTCTGGATCCTTGTGTATTGATTGTGGTATAGGGGAGTATAAATGGTCATGTGAACAATTCCAAAGTAGTATACTCATGTGCAAACTCTTAGATTACTCATGTGCAAATTTAAGCCATTCACATGTCTATCTTGTACTCTAAATTACTAGTTCACTATTAGTTCTTTACTTATAGTAGATATTTCTTTACAGTCATCTCTTTTACTTCATGTATATTTTTTAGCGTTTTATGTATCTTACTCTATTGCATATTTATATATCTTATCATACTATGAACTGCGTGAGATGTATTGTGCTCGCTCCCGTCCTGACTGGATATATTAAAAATATTACAGATGACATTGAGGAGTTCTGTCCCACATACTATGGAGCAGGCCTATATGACACATGTGAGCTGGACTCCCAGGAGGACCCAGCACTTGTAGAGGACATTACCCAAGTAGTCCAGGCTAGTTAGATAGACCAGTATCTTACTTATTATATTGTCTTGTTGGATACACTTGTATTTATTTAGGGATTTTATTATTCTGGACATTGTGGAGTTGCCATCTTAGACACTTAGATTCTCTCTCTTATCTTGTATTTCATTGTGGATTCAGATCTTATCTATCTATCTTATCATACTTTCTACCTTAGCTGTGATTGAGTTGTACATTCTATATTGTCCTCCATTCGGAGCATATACATTGTATAGGTACCTTATAATAGTTAGATGTATGTGACCTAGGACAGCGTTCTACCGCCGATACTGCGTCGTAGGCTGGACCTAACTTCTTCTCGTGCCCCTACACTGGGTGCGGGTCGTGACATTATTTGGCCGATTCCTGGGGAAAGCCTCCAAGTTCGTAACAATAGTGGCAGCTTAATTGGTTACTGATTTCTCATCAGAAGCTCCTAACATTTGAAGGATCTAAGCTAATGCTTAACCATAACCAACCAATTGTTTAAAAATATAGCACTAATCATGTTTCTTTCATCCAGGCTATTGAATTGGAAAGCCAAGAACTGGAGCTTGATCTATTAAGTAAAGTTACTGTGAACACAATGTTTGCTGCCCTTTTAAGGTAAAACAAGATACTATAGTCTGTTAATTTAGTGCTCTCTCATGATACTTGAGATATGTGTGATATTATTACCATATGATTTGTATGTACTAACAAACTTGGTGTGCCAATTAAGACAACTGTATCAGCTATCGTCTTGGAGGTGGCATTGAATGGCATAATACATACATACCCACTTCTATTAGGGCAATCTCTATATAAAAAGGTGAATGGTTATTCTTGTTAGCTTGCTTTTACTATTGCTCAATCTGAATAGTTTGTCGAGTGCATTCAAATAAAAATAGCAAATTCAAAGTAATTCTTCAACGTTCATCATATTTTTCATTGAAGATTCTCCATACGGTGTGGAAGTTGTATATGTTAGATACTTATATTACATGATATACTACCTATTTTTTGTTACTTGTCACTAGTTGATAAATGTAGTATACTGCGTATGATATGATTTATGTGGAGGGCTTCTCCATATAGAGAGGAAGGAGTTTTACATTTTTTCATGACAATCTCGTTGATTCCTAACAAGGTATGCTTGAAACCTTGTTAATAGAGTAGCCATTTCTGAGTAAAGTCGACAAAAAATTACTGCATTTCTTTCCAAGATATATATATACAGGGTCGGCCCTGGCCCAGGGCGGCCGGGACGAATCCAATATTAATGATGGATGTTCTGCATTCTTGGTTCTGGCAAGGTCAAATCCAATATTCTGTGTTGATAATGGATGAAAGCCAGGTTGATATTGTAAGTATTACAGAACATTGATCACCTACTAATGAAGGGTTCAATCTATCCTTCTGTCTATTTTCCTCTATTATTGTTAATAAGGTGTGAATTTTTTTTGATAAAAATGTTGTTTGAATTTGTGGACTAAATTATAACTTGATATCCTATTCTAATAATTGTTAATTTGTTGAAGGATATCAATCAGTTTTACAACTCGATCCAGATAATTTTGACTAATAGCCATACTGAAATTTCAAACATAGTTTTAGACATGATCGAAAAAGGCCTTATCATGGTATCATCTCTTTATACTAGCAACTACCAATGGTAACAAAAGCTTGAGTGTTGTTATGATTCTCATCACATTGTTATTTTTGTAGTCTTTTTGTCGTGATACTGCAGGGGTTCACAGGCCACTATGGTGTCCTTTTGCTAGATTTTGGACATGTATGACTGCAGCTCACAAGTTCTACCACATGATAGATGACCTCCAGACCAGGTACACCTTTTTGCTCTTTATGTAGTCCGCTATGAAGGAGAATTTGAACATGTAGTCCCTCTCGTCTATGATCAGCAATGCAGGAGATAACCTCCCTTGTCCTGCTAGTTTTTCCTTTCATTATTGCCAAATGTTCGATAATTAGTTATTTATAGATATAAATGTCAAGTTTCATAGTTAATTCATGATTTTTAATTTTTTGTTATAAATAGTCATATCTCATGGTTGTTTGATGTTTAATTTATTTTTTACGATTTTGCTTGACAGTTTTTTAGGGTGCGCTGTTGACAGTTTTAAAGTTGACGTCGTAAGTTTTGAGGGCGCCATTTGAAAGTTGAAGCCAAAGGAAGAACAGTTTTGAGGGTGCTACCTACTAATAAATGTAAATATATGTATAGATATCTATTTCGAAAAATGTAATTAAGATGGTGGTATTATGTACTTTTTGTATGAAATTAAATATATTTTTAATTCTAAAAGAATATTGAATGTTATAAATTTGAGCAATATTGAGTATTGCTTTCTATAACGTATTGAGTTATAAGCTTTGACAGGTGATACATATGTGTGTGAATACTAGAATAGGTTAAAAAGCGTTATGTATATATGTCCTATTTATAATGCTTCTAAATAGATATGTTATATATAATGATAGTATTAATGTCGTTTTCAAATTTAGTGTTATATACAATTAACTTAATTATCACATTTTTTATAAAAATGTGTCACATAAGTTTAAGTCATATATAACGATTTTTCTAAACTTTTATAACACCCGTGTTCATGACGGTTGTCTGCTTCAAAAAAACTGTCATAAATTGTCATATATGACGGTTTTTACCCGTCATAGCAAGGTATTTTTCTTGTAATGAATAGTATATGTTGGAGATGAGTTTGTGAGTATTTGTATTAGGTTTTGATAGGATGAGGGGAGTCTCTGTCCAGGAACCTATTATGAATCATTAGTTAGGGTTAGCCAAGAGGCACTTGGTAGCAAGTTTTGGGGGCCATCGGCCATGTTGGTAATGCTACCTGGTTCACCCAGGTCTGCAATAACAGTAGGAAGATGTGTTCAGTGCATTTCGAGTGTCCAAGTGAGTGTTGGAAATAGGAAGTGAGTGGCTAGTGTTAAGAGTATCAGGTGGTGTGACTGTTTGAGGGAGTGAATGCCATATGAGTGATGAGTGCGCTTGAGCGTGTGTGTCTAATATAGATGTGTGACAGTGGTTGGATGGACAGGGTTGCATACCCTGTTTTAGTGTTTTACCATGTATAGCATTTTAGTACTATAGGGTAGAGTCTATTCTTTCACTTTAAGCACCTGTCCCAGTCTTTATTACATTGGTATCAGTAAAAATTGATTGGGGGAAACTAGGTTGTGTGCAGTCTTTGGTTTTCATCCTTGTTCACTCTTCTAAAATTTCAGTCACATTTCCTTATAATGTACTTTCAGTCCATATCTGATCTCAACCTCTTGGTTCAGATATGTGGTGGGGATGAAAGGTAGAAAGATAAATTAGTATAGGATAGTAGTATACTTGCATCAAATTAGCTATGTTTTGAGGGTTGTCCTAATAGCTTGACAAGAAATTAAGTTTGTAAGTGTTTAAATATTAAGTTCCTAGGATAACTAGGATAGGGGTACCATGGTATCCTAAATTGTCTAAAATGGACTAATTAGACCAAGATGACCTATAGCTTACCAATTAGCGAAAGTTTGACCTAGCTTGACTAGTGTTGACCAAATTTGACCTTACTGACCTAGATATGGCCTAGTAGCATGTAGATTTCATTGTATAAATTAATTGTTAATTTAGAACACATTGTAACTTGTAATTCTCATAATAGGTCCTATGACTCCAATTCGGATACCGATACACATCAGTTACTCAGGATATCAGCGAGTTCATTCTCTGTTAGTTTTCATTCATGATAGTATATATGTTGCCGGCTCTATATTACTTTACTTGATGCTGACATGTTGTTAACACGGATTGGTACTATATGGATCTTTTTATGAGTTGTTATCCCCTCATCGGGAGCATCGGGTATTTCATGTTCATGTACTTTACCATGTGTATCATGTACTTCTTGTATTCGTATTTCTTTACGAATACACATGTGCTCTCATGTGCTCCATGTTAAACTAACAATCATGTACGTAACGTAACTTGAATGGATCCTTGTGTATTGATTGTGGTGGAGGGGGTAGAGGGGTGGGGTAGAAGTGGTTATGTGATTAAATTCCTCTAGTGTAAAAATGTGCATGTCTATTATACCCTCACATATAATGGAGTTACCGTAGAATAACCATGTGCAACCTAAGCCAATCACATAACTATATTGTGCTCTGAATCACTTATATATATATGCTACAGTTTATATTTTCTCTATTATATTCATCTACTCAGTATTATATGTACTTCTTATATTCATGTACTTTTTTTACAGCACGTCATGCACTTTATTCTATTGTTAGCTCTGTATTTCCTATCATGTTTTGGAACTACTTTCAGAGTTATGCATTCGCTCCAATCCTGACGGGATACGTTGATAAAATTTTATAGTGAACTTGGAGGATCCAACTAGCCTAGAGGAGACACCAGTGGAGCTTGGAGTAGATTGTTAGGTTGTTGTTTTCAGTTATCCTCATGAGTTGAATTTATTCGTACTCTGTGTGGTGTGGATAACACTTAAACTCTTTCAATTATGGTTCTGTATTAAACTTTAAGATCCTTCTATCTATTTTATTTCGTTCTGATATCCCTCTTAGGTACTTGTGATTGAGTAGTATCCTTTTGAGATTTTTCTCCTTTTGGAGAGTATATCTATATTAGACAGGTACATTTACTTTGTGTTAGATGATTGTTGAGACCTAGGACAACGTTCTACTGCTGACACTATGGCGTAGGCTAGACGTACCCACGGTCTCATGCCCTTACACTGGGTACGGGTCGTGATACGTTTTTAGTGGTGGCCCATTGGGGTTGAGGTTTGTATTGGTGCGATATCGCAGTAGGACAATGACTTAGTTGTACTACTGTGAGCCTATGATAGAATATAGGAAATAGAGTATTAGAATGAGAGCATACTCAATCACAGTTAGAATTTTTGAGAGTCTTCTGGGACGACCCTTGAGAATCATGTTTGAACATCAATTCAAAATTTCTTCCTCTTGTTTCTGTTCACCCTTGCTCCTTGTTATTGAATTTGATTTTTGATGGTTCGTTGTTGATTTTGATTTCATATCGAGATGAATTTTATGGCCAGAGTTACGGTATCTTCTGATAATATATGATTGACAAGGACAACAGGAAAGGTAAAACGTCTACTTGGTTATGGAGCCTGGAGTTTATAGCAACCATATTAGCTGACATGGCAGAAACGTAGAGACCTGACTTCATATGTACATATCTTGGTTTTGAGATTTGGAATTTCTTGCAGCTATATTAGTCGGCATAGCGAGGATTCTAGACGACATATTTATAGAGGTGTATACCCCAGTTGTGAAATCTATAATTTATTATAGCCTTGCTTACTGTCATGGCGATGATTCTGAGTAACATAATTTTGGACAAATGCATATGATTATCAAATTGTATCTTGAGAAGGTTGTTAACATATCATCTCTATCTTTCACTTCAGTTATTATAGAATTATGTTTCATGATCAATTAACTTAGGAGTAGGGGTACTTTTAATTTTTTTTTCAGTTCAGTTCTTTGTAGAGCTTATTTCATATGTGGTGCTTTCATAGTGTGATTGTTGATGGCTTTTAGAATTTCTGTATCCTTGAGATGATAGTTAGCATTGGTATTAGAATAAACCATTGTAGATAATTCCTCTATTGTTTATAGTACTCACCAGTTTTTGTAATATGTAGACACTACAACAAAATACCCTTTTAATGACGGCTAAAAAGCGTCATTAATGACGAACCATGACGCTTTTTTTTTCACAGCAACCGTTATGAAAACGGGTGTTATAAATGTTTTTTAAAAGCGTCATAAAATAACCGTCATGAATAGTTTCTATAAAAGCGTTATGAATAGTTAATATATAGTGCACAATTCAGAACAATTTTAAAACGTCATGAATAGATAATATATATAGGCTCATTGTAGCATATTTATAACACTTTATACTATTCAAATTAGCATATTTATAATGCTCTATACTGCACAGTATATATTACATTCCAAAAACTTAATATTATATATCACCATTTTTATTACATTTATCAAAATAGAGTACATATCAACATCTTCATTACATTGAATATCCAAATACAGAATGTACCCAAAAAATAGGAATAAATCTCTCTTTTACTAACCAAATTATTAGAAATATTTACTTAAGTAGATTCTGACAATGGATCTTCTCTCTGCCATCTCTTGAAGATATCGGGTGTCCCAAAGAGAAGTAGTGTCGCAGCTGAGCGACGACTTGGTGCTGCTGCAGCCGACGCCGTCGTGGGAGAGCCTCATCCTCTGATCCCTTACTCTCGCCTGAACCCTCACCAGCGCCTGCATGCACCTCAGCGTCACGTTGTGCCCTTTTTGCAAAAAATCGAAAATGCCAGCTTAGCACTTTAGTAATCAACGCTGAAATGTGAGCCTAGCAATCAACCTGGATTTTACCAAGCCAATAAATTAAAGAAAGTTAACAAATGAAACAACACTACCGAGTTACAAGAATAAAGTAGCAAAACTTGAATTTGCAACTGGATAGTTGATTCTTTATTAAAGGTTAACAAGAATACTTGAGGGACTGATGTGCATCTCACTTGTAACATTTGAGGATGCCTAACACAATTATCAAGTACCAATGTACCATCGAAGCTATCATGTAATGTAGATGACAATTTACCTCATTAAGCATCCTGTGAAGCTCATCCCTCGTCTCTACAACACGATCTCTGTCATTGCTGTCAACAACAAAAATGAGACCCTGTGTGTTCTGGAAGTAGTGCCTCCATAGAGGTATGATCTGCAGTTTTCAATATAGTAAACCAACATTAGTTAATGGGAGAAACTGCAGTTCTTGTATGCTTCGAATATACGGGATATAATTGCATAAGACTAATAAGAAGTGCAGTTTAAAATGATATGAAATATCATTATTTTTAAATAACAATATCACAAGTATGCCATTTTAAATAACAAATAAAAGAATATATTGAGTAAAGTTTATAATACCGTTGCAAATGATATTATAAGACAGCTGTATGATAATGTACTGAGATAATAGCATTACAAAAGGTGACATTATAACAGTAAGATCGACATTTTTACACAAGATAGCAGTAAAATATAGTACCTCCAAAGATGGGCAATAATCTCTCCTTTTCCAATGTGCTGCTCAAGCAATGTAGGCACATCCTCTGGAGTAACATATCCATACCTACCAAAAGAAACCAATAACCAATATTGCCACATGCAGCAATTCATCAGATAGTCCATCAACAGAGAAATTTTGCAAGAAATCATCATAAATTAGGCGGGTTCATAAAGTTAATCCAACAATTATTTAATACAGTATCCTCACCAGTGACCAGTTACTTCTCCATTAGCATTTGGGCTGAATATGATAACATTTCCTGCATACTTATGAATGTGAGCATGGGCTGACAGACACTTGACCCTGAAGTCCTCGTAGGTTTTTCTCTTCTTTAAATTTCTTAACAAGAACAGGTCCACTGACACCACACCTCCGATCGCGGCTTCTATGAGCACATACAAAAACATATGAACCTGTTAATGTCTCAACAGCTCCAGGAAGCCACTCAGTCTCCTTCACAAGCACTTCTTCAACAAAATTATCAACATCAAAGTGCGTCAAATGCCTGCAACCAATGAAGTTAGCATTAAACTACGACATATTCGACTTGTAGTAAATGATTGACAGATTGCTAGAAGTACACAACTGTGAACATACAACAGACCTGTATCTGATCATTTCTGGAAATATCAATACATCTCCATTTGATGACTCAGTACCATCCTCTCCTTCGCATATGGTCAGACGAGTCTGCAGGGAATACAAAATAAAAAGGTCCACTTGAGTTAAATGAAATACTTGTTTAGAGATCTACATCTATCCATTTAGTAATTCAGTACAGCAATATTCTAACCTTCGAGACAGCTTTGGCAGTAGAGAACAAATATCATTCAACCGTCATGTGCGTACAAGTGAGCCAGCAGGTTACCTCACAGAATCTACCAGCTGTCGGCCCTAATGCATCATCATTGAAATTGGGAGGATCAAACCGTTTAATGCTTAATAGCGAATAGTGACCCGAGTATCCCAATCTGGGGGGAGAACGGAATGCTTAGAATAAGCTCAATCTAATAATAAATCAGCCTAGCTTGAACCTATGTTTCAAGTTTGAAATGTAGGATCAGAGCTTGAACGGAGCCTGCTCATTATTGTTCAGCTGGAATAAGTTTATCCATATTTTTGTGCTCATCATTAAGGATACTTACAGTGATAATAAGATGGCCACATATGAAGGCTTGTGTAAATATTCAATTTGATGTTTTATGTTTATCTAGTAAATATTGACCTTGAAATGACAATCATGATATAACAAAACTGAAATCAATTTCGATATCCTGAAGAAAGCTTGATGAACAACTAATATATAATGTGTGTTTCACAAATCAGTTAATAGTACTACATCTTTTCAGCAATTAAATAAATTTTCTCTTTAAGAATTATAAGAATAATACACAGAAATTCAACTGTAATAGAGTAAAACTTAGTTGCAAGCAAACAGCTCAAGTTCAGTCCAATATCAAAAAAGCTAAGATATGAGGAAAGAAAAAGAGGGGAAAGAAAAAAAGGGAAGACCTTTTCGGAGCCGAGGAAGCCGGTGATGACGGCAGTGGGAACCCTGGTGTCGAGGTAGTCGAGCGCCGATCCGACTGCCTCGGAGGAAGAAGCCGAGGCCATCGTCCTCGAGACGGACGGACAGAACGCTCCGGCAAGCCCGCCGGTGCTCGGTCGCCGGAGGAAGTGGGTTAGGGTTTTGGTTGCTCTCGCCATTGCGAATCGGGAGGCCATTATTTTTTCCTTTTTGGGAAGAATTCTTGTGATGGTCGGGAACAAACTACGGGAGTAGGAGTGGGAGTGGCTTTTAAGCCCTTAGACGTTTTTTTAAACCCCAAGCGGAGATATACTCGAAGATTTTGGATCTAGGGTTAGGGTTTTGGAGTTGGAGGAGAGGAGGGAGAAGAAAGGAGGAGAAGGAGAAGGCCAGAATGTTTTGGGGGAGAGGCGGGCTATAGCAAAGATTTTGCCAACAATTAAACTTAAAAAATATTACAAGTTTGCCACCGCTCTAAATTATTAATAACGCTTTGTTTTATAAACGTTATAAAAAGCCCAGAATTAGCCCAAACCGTCATAGAAAAAAGGTATTTTTCAACTTAATAACGCTTATGTATCAGCCGTCATTAAAACTCCTTGTCGAGCGTCATTAATAGGTCTTTTTATTGTAGTGAGAATGATAGTCTTCCTCACAGCCCTTGATGATTCTTATTTCCATCTATCCTTCCAGTATAGCATCCATGACTAGAGCCCGTCTTCTGTGAGCAGCTGCAGCTCCGGATATAGCTGAGAGCGTGCTTCCACCTCCTATAGCTCAGGCGGTAGTGACCCCTCTGATTTGTCACACCCCGATTCGGGGAATCATTCACTTCACTTAGATTCACGCCGAATCGTTCGTCCTCGCTAAGGCATTATGACGTACAAGTCTAGAGTTGCACTTGTACAGGGCAAGAATGTGCACTTTTGTGTTATTTCAAAACATTTGAGAATAAGCAACATTTGTAGAGACAATGAGTACGCAGAATAGGAAGAAATAATATTCATTTTTATTGATAATAGTAGCCAAAATACAACTTTTCTTGGTACTTTGAAATGCCTTTCCGGCTACATTGATTCATGAAAAAAAATACAACTGATAGGCTGCCATGAAATAAGTTCTTGTTCCATACATCATGCCCCTTTAGTACTTTGAAATCTAAGCAACAATCTTTGAAAGCTCCGTAATACTTTGTGCGTCTTTATTGAAAGTAACTTTGAAAGGAAATAGCAGCAACTCAAAAGCCTTAGTTCAAACTTGTGCCCGAGCCTTCTCCCGTACCTGTGGAGGAGGGGTCAGCACATTATAATAATGCGCTGGTGAGCCCCGTTGGCACACTCAGCTAAATCAATATTTTGAATTAATGACAAGCATTTTAATCATGAGATTTGTTAGGGACAGGCACCTTTCAGAGTAATTCACTTTTGAGGCAACATGATATTATACGAAACAACTGTTTATTTTACTGTTGGCCGAATCTAGCTTTCTTGCATAAGATACATGATAATAATAATAATAATAATAATAATAATAATAATAATAATAATAATAATAATAATAATAATAATAATAATAATAATAATAATACTTACCGCCCCTGCATAAAATAATCATTAGCATGCATTCTGACTACATGGCCACTGACGTTGTTAAACCATACAGATATTTGCCATATAAGACTTCAAGGTAATGCGATGACTCCAAAGTTGGTAGCTAGCCCCTAATGATGCCTCGTAAGACCCGTGCTCCTACTAGCACGCCAATATTTTCTCCTAGGCCGAATCGGTCCTCGATGCCCCAGGTACTGTTCGAGAAAATATATCATCAAACCTTGTGCACAAGTTGTCCATGACCATTGTTTGCAAAAAACAAAATCTTTTTGTTTATTCCAAACTTGTAAAAGAGTACAAAGTACAATAAATTCTGGGGAAGCAAAACTTTAGGAATCTGATCAGAAGACGATCACTTTATTCCTTGGACTATGTGAACTTGAAGACTGTAGCCCCTGGAGAATGCAGCAGCAATTTTGTAAGATTTTGATCTCTGTCTGTGTGTATTTGATCTCTATGCCAATTTCTCTGATGATTTCACAATGATTGGAAACTATATTTATAGAGTTCTTGAAATTACTGTTTTAGCAGTTATTCTGATGGTGCGCGCAGCTGGATTGCGCTATATTGAGTTGCGCTAACCTCCTGTTGTGCCAACTTTTATTCAGTTGTCAATCGTGTACTTACTATATTTAGACTCATGGCATCGTATGATTGAGATGCGCGTGGCCGTGTACAGGATAGTAGACACGTCTTGAGAGATTAGTGGCATGTGCGCCATGTCAACCTGCTTTAGAATGTAAGTTGTCTCAACTTTATCAGGTTGCGCGAGCTTTCGTCAACTAGTCAAACTGCGCTTGATTTGGGCCGTGCCTACACACGTGGCAGGTTCTGAGCAGATGTTATTAGATTGTGCCGAAGCGCAACTAAGGATTTTGTTTAGATTGCAGCCTGGGCGCAACTCACGAAGCGGACAGTACAGCTGTCCACTACCTTCTCTTGAGCGGCACAATTCACGGGATTCAAAGAGATTTTCCTCGTTCACTGTTGTGTCAGTCGTCAGTATTGTCAGGTAATGATGACCATTAAGTGTCAGATGCCACGTAGGTTCTGGCACAAAAAGATTGGACGCAGTCTGATATCAGGCGCAACCTGATAAGTGGCACAGTCTGTTCTCAGAGCTTCATATCAGTTGCGCAACTTGATTTTTAGGGCACAATTTGATCACTGATCAGTATATTCAGGGCGCAACTTGATTTTTAGGCTCTACAAGACCCCTTTCAAAGTTTTCAAAACTTAAAGACATTGCAAAGTTTTGGAATACTTTGAATTTAGAAAAGTTTTGACTAAGTCAAGTTGCACTGGACAATGCTCGGTCATCATGATTAAATACCTTTCTTGAAAAAACTCAATCCTCTCTTCGTCTTCCGGAGTTTCGTTGATTATTTTCAGTTTCCCATGAAGAAGAAAAATATGAAGAGTCAAATTGTTGATATATATATCTAGTTGATCTCTGTACTTTGGTCTTCACTTCTGTTCTTCAATGACCCCCAAGAAGAAAGAGATGGAGACCAATGCTGACACCACCACCAAGTCTCCTGAAGCGAGACATGATGTTGCGCCTACAACTTTTTTGTTGGAGGCTGACCCAGCTTTGAGGGCAGTGAACTTTTTGAACTATTTCGGTTTAACCCCGTCAGTCTTCAATCGCTCGAGTGGCAGATCATCCTCTGAGGAGCACGTCAATTCGGAGGGATTTCTTAACCTGATGCGTCGCTCGGGGATCTGCACCATGCAATAATTGGACGCCGCCCTTCGTCAGACTGATGAAGGCAAGGACAAGAAATAATGTTCTAGGCAGAACAACTTTTTATTTTTATGTCCTTGACTGTAGGGTCCACTCGTCAATAAAACCTAGAATTTCTGATTTTGTGTGGCTTTGATTTCGAACGGTGCTCATGGACATATTCTTTTAGCTAATTCTTTATTTTACTATTTCTTCTGAAGAACACGTGGCAGTCGTTACACAGTTTTAGATGTCTATTTTTAGTTCTTTCCTAAAATAGGATCCTAGAACGACGCACCCACCTCATCTTTAACCTCTTTAAAAAGGACATCCAGAAATGAAAGAACCATTCCTACTCTTTCAAAACAAATGTCTTCCCACAAGGTTTCACTTGCGCCACTTCATCCTGATGTTACTTGCTTGCATGCTGTGTCTTCAAAAATTGGTGAGTCTCGACAAAGAATGAATGGTATGAATACTCTTCTTTCACACCACTTTTGGAGACAAGTATCGATCTGCATGATGTAGACACTTATTGATATGTGCTAATTATTTATGAGAATAGGCGCACACTGTGGTCCAATATTTAGCTCCGATCAGAGGCATCTATTGCTGACATACACCTGTTTGATCAGTATTTGGTGCTGATATGCGCCTATTTGTAAGTGCATTCTGATGTGCGCATGTTTGTAAGCGCATACTGATGTGCGTCTGTTTGTAGGCGCAATGCTGATGTGCTCCTGTTTGTAGGCGCATACGGATAGATTCTGCTAACTTCTCCTGTTTTATTGATATTTGCAGGGACTTGGTTAGCGAGCTTCTTCAGAACTGGTATTGGTGATTTGGATGTTGTAGAGAGCATTCTTCTGACACTCACATCAGACAGCTCATGTGGTTCTGACACTCAAATCAGACACCTCAGGACTCTTCATGTTAAGAAGGGTCTTCCTCAGATGGTAGGAAGAGCCTATACATATGAGAGTTGGATGGTGAAGACACAGAACTAGGAATTGTATCACAAGGGTGATCTCGTTCCTAGTTCCCCTGGCGGGCTGTCTTCTATCCACCAGTTTTATCGACAGCAGCTCATCTTTGGGCTGCTGCACTCTGTGGTTCTCCTCTAGTCTTTCTCAGAGAGAAGACCAGAGTAAATTCCAATGTCTGGCTCGTTGCTTCAGGTTGAGACGACAAGGAATTGCCACCAACAAATAAGAAGATCCAAAGATGTAATAGACCTTCATTTAGAATGATAAGATCCAAAGATGCAATAGACCTTCATTTAGAATAAGAAGATCCAAAGATGTAATAGACCTTCATTTAGAATGAAAATCCAAGATGTAATAGATTTTCATCAAGATGTATCTATGCTTTTAAAGAAGGAATAAAGAAATAATTGTCTCATTATTCTCTTTTTTTAAAATTTTGATTTTGCTATGCTGTCATAGATAACAGAATCCAGAGAGGATCACGAATGTGGCAAGTTGTTTTGATATGAATATTTGGAATTCAAGTTCGTAAAAAAACACGACCTCTTACTATGATAAATGAATGGGTGATCATTCACTTCGATTTTCGAGAAAGAAATATTGAATGAATGAATGACCGTTTAGACTTTCAAAGAAGACAGTGAATGAATCAAATATGCCAGTTTCGATGAAGGGAAGATAAAGATTCGATTATGAATGAACCGTTAGAAATGAACAAACAGTTGTGCCTCTTTCCAAAAGTTGCATCAGTTCTCAAGGCTGATTGCCTATAAATTGTCAATCTCTTTTCTTCCCGTGCAAGGAAAAATGTCTTCCAAAGATTTGATTGCTCCGAAGACTGAAGAAGAAACCAAGACTTTCCTTGCTGAGCCTCCAGTGCCTTTTCAAAAAGAAAGGGACGAAGGTTCAACTGTTCCTCCTGCACTAGGACAGGATTTGATCTCCAAGTTAGTGGAGCTTGGAAAAACTGCCAAAGAAGAGGCATTGAGGATGTCTGTTTGTGAGTTCCTGGTGTGTTCAGACAATGAGATGTTTGAACGGTTGGCAAACTTTGTATTTAATCAGGAAGGGTCAGGGCCTCCTTCCAGTCCATAATATTATGTAATTCTATTTTGCTTTTGAATAAAAAATAAACTTTTATTTACATCATGTCTCTAAAAATAAAGTTCATTTTGTCTTTATACATAATATTTCTTGAGAAATTTGTCGTTGATGGGCATCATAGCAACTTTGCCATCCATATCATTTAATTGATAGGCTCCATTGGAGAAGACTTTATTTATCACATACGGTCCTTCCCATTTTGCCTCGAACTTACCTTTGCTCATATGTGTCATAGTCATAGGACGTCTGACTGTAAGAACCAACTCGCCTTCTTGAAATATTCGCACTCTGACTTTGCGATTGAAAGCTTTTGAAATCTGAGCCTGATAAAGTTCGATATGCTGTTGAGCTAACATCCTTTTCTCATTAAGCGCCTCCAATTCTTGAAGCAAAAGATGATCATTATTTTCTGTAGTAAGCTCATTAGCAATGGAGATTCTCAATGATGGAATTTGAATTTCCAAAGGTAGCACAGCTTCACATCTATATACCAGAGAAAAAGGTGTGCAACCTGTGGGGTTACGGACAGTAGTACGATATGCCCATAGACACTCTCCGAGTTTATCACTCCAATTACGTTTGTTAATAGAGATAAACTTTTTAAGGAGTTTGATAATAGTCTTGTTGAATGCTTCAGCCAACCCGTTAGCCGCAGGATTATAGGCTGTAGAGGCGACATTATTGATTCTGTTGTCATCACAGAACTTATTAAACTTCTGGCTGATGAATTACGGCCAATTATCATGGATGATTCGACGAGGGACACCAAATCTGTATATCACATAATGTTTGATGAAGTTGATGACACTACTCGTTTTAACTTCAGCCAAAGGTATAGCTTCTGTCTACTTGGAGAAATAATCTATTATAGCCAAGATGAACCGATGTCCTTTAGAGGAAGGAGGATTGGTAGGACCAATTATGTCCATGTCCCAAGCTTCGAAGGGCCATGAGGCAGCAGTTAGATGAAGATACTCCGACGGTTGGTGAATGAAGTGTGCATGAATCTGATATGCACCACATTTTCTTGCATAATCAATAGCATCTGATACCATAGAGGGCCAGTAGTAGCCCATACGTCGGATACGATCCTGTAATTTAGGACCAGGCTGATGTGCTCCACAAACGCTATCATGAGCTTCGCGCAATATCTGCTTTGCTTCGTCACCGGCGAGACACCTCAAAAGTAATCCATCAAAAGTTCTTCGATATAGTGTCTTAGTAGTATGATTATAATAGAATCGGGGCGATCGACGATGGATACTTGTAGCTTCTTTAGGATCTTCTGGCAATATATCATGTACTGCAAAATCAATGAAAGGTACTCTCGAATCCTCGCTAAGGACATTGACTTCAGTTAGGTTACTGATTTCAATTTTGTGGTTGTTTTCAACACAGAATAGTTCTCTAGTAGAGATAACAACCATCTGTTGCCTTTTGACTGGAACTGCCAACACTGCAGCTAGGTTAGCTTAGGTATCAGCTTCTGTATTGCATGCCCGACATACATGTTCAATAAAGAATCCTTTAAATGAAGAAGCTATCTTGGTTGCTGCTTCATGGTATGGTACTAGATCTTGATGTCGGACTTCATATATGCCTCTAACCTGATTAACAATCAGCATAGAGTCACCATATACTTCGAGATATTCAATATCTAGTTGTTTAGCTAATTGAAGTCGGATGAGCAAAGCATTGTATTCTGCCACATTGTTGGAGCATGATTCGTCTAAAGAATAGGCCCTTTGAATAGTTAATCCCTCGGGTGAAACGAGAATAATTCCCACTCCCGCAACAAGAGTACCTCCAGGTCCAATTCTAGAAGCTCCATCAAAGAACAATCTCTAAGTAGGAAATTCTTCTAAGATCATATTTGATTCCAAAGTTTCGTCCGAAATCTCATCATAGAGTTTAGATGTCTCAGGAACAGGATGAGCTGCTAAGAAGTCAGCAAGTGCTTGGCCTTTCACAGACTTTTGAGGAACATAAACCATATCATATTGTGCTAGAAATATGGCCCATGTGGCATGCCTAGAATTGAGTGTACTTGGCTTCTTCATTAGAACTCGAAGAGGATTGACTCGGGATATGACATGAATAGTTTGGCCTATAATGTAATGTCTTATCTTCTGAACAACAAACATTAAGGCTAAATATTCCTTCTCCTCTGGACTATAACGATGTTCGGCTCCAATCATCGTTCGGCTAAGATGATAGATGGCTTTTTTATGGCCTTCCTTGTTCTTTTGAGCCAGTAAAGCTCCCAATGAATGATCCATTGCTCGGACATACATTAAAAAGGGTATTCCTGAGATCGGTGGTACAAGAACCGATTGACTCATTAAATACCGCTTTATGTCATCAAATGCTCGTTGACATTCTTTCGTCTAAATGAAAGATAAACCTTTCTTCATTAATTGAGTAAATGGTCTACAGCGTCCAGATAAATTCAAAATGAACCGCCTGATGTATGCAAGTCGACCTTGGAATCCTCGTAGCTCCTTTAGGTTGCGTGGAGGACGCATCTCTTGAATGTCTTTGATCTTCTCGGGATCAACGTGTATACCCTTAGAGGTAATGACGAAGCCGAGAAACTTTCCACTAGAGACACCCAAGAAAGACTTGGTGGGGTTTATTTTGAGTTGATGCTGGTACATTAGATTGATGATAGTTCTTAAATATTGAATGTGATCTTCTTTGAGACGACTTTTGATAGCAATATCGTCAACATAGCATTCGACAGTCTTTTGCAAATGATCTTGAAAGATAGTACTCATAGCCCGCTGGTAAGTTGCACCCGCGTTCTTAAGACCAAACGGCATGACCGTATAACAGTACACACCCCGAGGAGTACAAAATGAAGTATGTTTCTCATCTTCAAGATTCATCCGAATTTGATTATATCCAGAAAACCCATCCATAAAAGAAATTCGTTCGAATCCACATGTATTGTCGATCATAACATCAGTAATTGGGAGAGAGAATTCGTCTTTAGGGCAAGCATCATTGAGATCCCGAAAGTCTATGCAAACTCGAACCTTTTCGATCTTCTTCAAGACTGGGACGACATTGGCCACCCAGTCAGGATGTTGTTCTTCTCTGATAAAACCGCAAGCTATAAGCTTTTTGACTTCATCATCAATTGTATCCATCATTTCAGGCTTGAATCGCCGTTGATGTTGTTTGACCGGTTTGGTATTCGACAAAATGTTCAACTTGTCAGTTGTAATTTGAGGATCTAATCCCGGCATATCTTCATAACTCCAGGCGAAGACGTCAATATATTCACGAATAAGGTGAATTAATTCTTGTTTATCATCTTTTGGAAGATTCTTGCTAATGAAGATTGGTCATGATATGCCTTTCTCTCCGATATCAATTTGGACCAGTTGATCCTCAGTAGGTGGTTCTCGTTGTTCGAAACGAAGTTTCCACTGATTATCCATCCTTTGTGCCCAAGGGTCCATGTTAGTAGCTTCTTCAATGTCACTTTCGTCATCTTCTGAGAATTCGGCAGACACCATGTTAGAAGATACTATCACCTTATGAACATGATCGATGCTGGTATCAGAATCCCATGAGATAGAATCAGAAGAGTTTGATCGTTCTTCTTTATCAGATTCAGAAGGTTCTGGAGTTGGAAGTGGTGACATATAACCTAGTCCTCGTTTCGTCTTACTGTGGTATTGTTGTGATTTTTCTTTTGAAACAATAATACGAAGAGGGGTTCGCCTTTCTTTACCATTGTTGAGGCCTGTTCTGAAATTATAGCCCGTTTTACGGATGATGGCTTTGACTTGTGGACTATAGCGTCGTAATTGTAGCCTTCCTGTATTATCTCTATTATCATTATAGAGCATGATTTTTGGTTCTTCTCTTTTGTTGAAGAGTATAGACTTTTTATCTTTCTTTCGAGACGGTACTAAGAAGTACGACTCTTGTATTGAATCCAGCGATACCACGTTTCGTCGAGATGATACGATTTCTATTATAAGTGGTTTAAAGCTATCTAGCATATCCAGATAACACTGAGTATAGTAAGAGACATCAGTATACTGCAAAGGAGATGCTTTATTGATTTTTACACCATCATTTACAACAGGGAATTTAGCCTTAGCAGGCTTAGTCAGATTGATGACAAGAGGGAAAAAGAAGAACGAGAAGGAGGAGGAGGAAGCTTCTTACGACGAAGGTCAATTACAAACAGCTCAGAAGAGGTGAGCTCTCTTTGTTCCTGACTATCACCTTTAGGCTGCTTCTCATGGGAAGGTAGATAGATAGTCAGCGGTTTGGAAGACTGAGACATGAAGTACGCCCTTTAACAGGAATCACCAGAGTATTATTGGGCATACTCTTTTGTTTTTCATCTGTGTCTATTGCTAGTACCACCTTCATGAATTCCTCTTTGTACATGCGAGAATCATTGCAGTATACTTCAACTCCTTTGAAAGGATTCAGATATGCAACCTCTTTTGGACTTCTCCATTACCATCCACATATTTAAAATATTGGTGGAGTGTAGAGGGTACGATATTATGTTTATGGAGGAATGGACTTCCCAACAAAGCATTGTATGATTAATGATTGTCAATAACATAGAAAGTTTACTTTGTGTGAAGATTGCCAATTTGAAGTTTTAGGCGTATCTTTCCCAAAGGTTAACTTCTTCCTTGATTGAATCCCAGGATGGTAGTGATAGTTGTAGAAAGATTATGTACTGGGATTTTCAAAGCATCCAGTAAGGACTTCGGCATGATGCTAAGTGCAGACCTTGGATCAATCAGAATGCGGTCGACTTTCATGGTGTCCACATACCCCATAAAATAGAGAGGACGATCATGACGATGGTCTTCTAACAACATGTCATCTTGTGTAAAAGTGATATTGGACATTAATTCAAATATACTATGACAATCTGCACAGCTGACTGGCTCCTTTTCGGGCTTCTTGAGAAAAGTCAAACAAGCGTCAGCCTGCATCAAGGCTTCACTTAACGTCTCATGAGTTTCTTTTGAGACACGTAAAAGTTCAAAGATTGACAATCTTGCCGAAATATTGGCCAATTGAGCCAATATATCAAAATTGTAAGGCTTTTCAAGTCCAAGAGATGAGGACTTCTTCAATGCTTTATCAAAGCGAACAGGTTGCTTTCCCTTGTCTGCTGATGTTGTTTTAGGTGGAGATGGCTCGACCACTGGCAAGGATGTAGATGGTGTATCTTCAGCAGGAGAAGATGATGGAGGAAGAGCATTCGGGGATGGAGCAGGGTTCTCTTGATTTTTGGAATATTCTCGAAGATAGGGTTTCCCAGATCTAGTGCCTATTAGAATTTCTTCTTCTGTTATTGGTTCAAAGGATACCATATTGTAGTTCTTGGATTTAGACTTAGAATGCTTCTTTTGCTTAAAAGAGGAAGGCATTTCACATTCTGCCACCAGATTTGGATGAATCCACACAATCTCTCCTCTGTCAGTTGACAGCGGAACATGGCCTTCATTTTGAGGATGCGGGATATTCACAATTTCTAGAGTAGTCCTTGGAATGGGGACAGCACCATCTTGTACGAGTTGTGGTAGAAAGTCACCGAATTGGAGGGAAACCACATTAGCAGTCATCGTTTTCCTCGTCATGCTGTAGAGTAATTGCTCTAGAGTTGACCAACTCCTGGATTTTGCCCTTGAGTACATAACATGCTCTGGTTGGATGCCCTATGAATCTTTGATAAACACAGTATTTAGGGTGATCAGTTTTACCAACTTTTCTGATCGTTTTGCTTCTGGAAGCTGAAGCTTATTGCTTTTGATCAAGCAATCAAAGATGCTTAAAGTATCATCTTCATCGAAAGGACTCTTTGCCTTTAAGATTGATGGCCAATATTTCTTTATTCTTCTGGTTATTCTGGCAACTACTACCCCCGGGTGTAGAATGTTCATCTTGGTTAGGATGAGTCATATGGACTCCTAACTGTTTGAACTTTTCGGCACTAACTTCTGTCGCCTTTGCATTAATAATAAAAGTAGGCCAATCCTGGAATTGTGTAGATCCCGTCCACATACTGATAATAGGCAACAAGTTTGATTTGCAAGTGTCTATTATTACAGCAGATGGAGTACCTAAAGGCATTTTGAGTGCCTCTCGACGGAATCTCTCAATAAAACTCTCTGTGGATTCATTGTGCCTATGTTTAATTTTAATGAGGATAGACATCGTCATGTTATTGACTCCCTCATAAAATCGTTCCAAGAACATTTGTTTGAAACTAGCAAAATAAGTGATACAGCCATCAGGCAGGCTACGATACCAGTCATATGCTGTACCGGCTAAACAACTGACGAACAGTCTGGTAAGGAGAGCATCATTTGGCTGTAATTGATCAGTCATCACTTCGAAATGATTGATGTACTGACTTGGAGAAGTGCTGCCATCAAACAGCATAATGGTTGGAAGCTTATATTTAGGAGAAAATGGAACTTTCTTCCACTCTGTAGGATATGGTTGCTTTATGCCCAGTCTTTGTAGCCCATCCTTCTGCCTGAAAGCCTCAAACTGAGTGCGTAAGAGTTTTACATCTTCATTAGCATCCCTTGATGTTTGAGAATTGGTAGGCTGGTTAGAAATGTTAGGAGAAGGAACAGCGTGGTAATTACCACCCCCAGTACCAGACTGACCCTGATCAGCTTGAATTGGCACATAAGCAACCTGAGGGGCTGGTACCGCTAGACTAACAGGTACAAAAGATGCTATAAGCTCAGGATTTGTAACAGGGTTTACAATCGGAGGCACTGTATGTTGAGCCATCATTATGGTGTGCATGCTTACAACCATTTCTGTCATGGTTTTTAATTTGTCTTCTAATGTAATAATTCTTTGCTCTTGGCTAGTTGACGTAGAGGCATCTTGATCTTCTATAATGGTATATACCGTCACTTCTCTTGCAGCTGTTGATGAGATAGTTCGTTTAGAACTTTCACTATCTGTATCAAACTCCGAAGGAGAGTCCTCTCCTACATGGGTGATAGAGAGATCTTTTTGATTAAAGACACCTTTGATCAAATGACGATTTTTCGATCTAGTGTATTGAAAAACACCTTCACTGGATGCGTGGATCCAATCTATGTATTACTGACTGGAATTACGGGATGCATTACATCTTGGACGTTTTCTACCCCCAGTGCCTTGAGAACTCATGTAACAGAAGCATATAATAGTTCATCTTCGTCTTCTATTATATGTTCAGGAGTTGAAGCATAGTTCAGACGATCAAAGACAGATCGTCGAGCCGATTGGCAACAACAGTTGATGACAACTTCATGTAGGCAGTGGCGATTTGGAGGTGAGGAAAACATTCCCGTAATTTCTCGTCTTTGTGTAAGACGTTAGCGGAGATCAGTTACAACCACAGGACGAGAATAAGTCAGAGGAACATATTCCTTAATGATGTTAGGAACATGGCTCCTATTCTTCAAGTGTTTAGTTCTTTGAGTGTACAAAGATGTACTCAACTCATTAGCATAGGTAGATTGGTCTTTCTTTTCAAACTTTGGCTTTTGGTGAAGATTGATGTTTGGCATAGGGTTCTTGCGTTGTGCCAAAGTTGATTTTGGTTGACGCCTATTGAGATAAGCGCGTAAATCTAAAATTTTTGCTCCCGGTGTCTCTGTTTGTGATACCTTCAATTTTTCTGCTTGGATCTTGAAATTTGCAAGGTAGGAAGGTCTTGACCAGACCCTATAGGAGTAGGTAAGATACCTCTCTGATCAGTATTCTTTTCGGTATCAGAGATCCGAGGACCTCTGTTTACAGGAATAGAATCTGTTACATCTTTCTCTGAGTCATAGACCAGGGAAGTTTGAGAAAAGACCAAAGGGTGCTTTTCTTTATTTTGAATAGGGTTAGCTAAGAAGCGTTTCCCTTTGTTCTGTTGTGTGACCATTTTAGGCATAGATTATGCCAATTGAGGCAATGTCAAAGGACTTTTCCCTTTGTTCTATCTAGTATTGGCACTAGGACATGAATTCTCCATGTTCAGAACTTGAGAATTGGAAGAGGGAATAGCCAAAAGACTAGTTCCCTTAATTTTTGCCAGAGTAGCAGATTGCGCCTGAGTTGCCGATTGCTTGGGTTGTGCCATAGTCCTATGGACTACTGGTGGCACCTTGGCATCAACTTTGGCAGACTGTCACTCTCCGTTCCCAGAATGCGTATTTTATACATGTACAACTCATGAGTATTTATTTAATATTTATCATGTATTATCCTGTATTTAATTTCCTTTAATTCATGTTAATTAATTTCTTGCAATTTTATTTCTGTATTTTATTTCTGCTGTTATTTTATTCTCTACTTAGGTTAGCCTATTGTGGTTCGGCCTAGGTTGGGTTCTCGGGTTGGCTTTGTTGGATCCCCCTGCAACCCGGCCCATTAACTCCCACCTACCACCCCTTTTCTATTTAAAGCTTAGATCTCTTTCTCTCTCCTCATAAACTCACATTCTCACCATTACTCCTCTTCTTCTTCTTCTTCATTACTCTCTCCACCTACCAAACTGTAGGCAAGTACAACTTGCTCCCCATGAGAACCCATGTTTTTGTAGTTTATTTATCTTCCTCGTAAGATCCTAAGAGAGTTTAGAACTTAGCATTTTTTATTTCGAAGTCTTAATTTTTGTAGATCTAGAAATGAGTTATTTTTGGATTTTGGTGGTTTTGATCTATAAAACTTCTTTGTTTGCAAGTTGTGGTTCTATGTTGTAGAAAATTTTATTCTACCCAATTTGACCTTTGGAAAGTTGGATTTGGATTTATTTTGATCAAGTTATGGACTTTTGAAGCTTTGGGGTACAACCATGGAGTCCTTGCTGTTTGGAGAAGACAGTGAGCAGTGTACGCTAGCTTTTTAGCTTGTGTCACGGAGTTGCGCGCGCTCTTTAGCGCAGCACAGTTTAGTTCATACGCTGCCTTTTGGAAGCGTATGTCTCGTGTACCTAGCTTTTTAGCTTGCGTCACGGAGTTGCGCGCGCTCTTTAGCACAGCGCAGTTTAGTTCATACGCTGCCTTGAAGAGGAGTCGTATGGTCTTGCATACGCTAGCTTGACTTGAGCGTACGTTGACTTGAGCGTAGCCTGACCCATACGCTGCCTTTTGGAAGCATATGACTTGCGTACGCTGACTTGGATGGTCAGGAGTCGTATGGAGTTCATACGCTACCTTTTGGGAGCGTATGACTTGCATACGCTGACTTGGATGGTCAGGAGTCGTATGGAGTTCATACGCTGCCTTTTGGAAGCGTATGACTTGCGTACGCTGGCTTGGATAGAGAGGAGTCGTATGGAGTCCATACGCTAGCTTGACCTGAGCGTAGCATGACCTGAGCGTACGCTGGCTTGAGCGTAGCTTGACCTGAGCGTACGCTGACATGAGCGTAGGCTGACATGAGAGTAGCCTGTTTACCCTGGATCTTCTATAGCCCTGTATATTGATATCTTATTAGATATTTAACGTCCATTTTATATCCTTACGCCTTTTTGCATAAACTTGATATAATCATGATATGTTGATATTTCTGTTAAATATAGATTGTTACGTGGGATGTACCATGTGTCGTGAATTGAGTTATAGATACCCCCGATTGACTGGAATTAAACCCTGAGAGTTGTAGACTCGACTCCACTGAATACTAGTTGACTTTCATGCCTTGTCACCATTGATAATAATTGTGACCTTGATTAATAATTGATCATGCGTTCCTAGTTGGAACTAAGAGACTGGCTAGTCGTCTTATTGAATTGAATGAATGAGACACGTTCATATGAATTATGGACTATTGAAATCGACTGGCTAATCCCGAATATTGGCATACAGGCACATGCAGGCTTCAATTCATTTATTATTTATTTATCTTACCAAAGAAGCATGTGTACTTTATGGTCAAGGCATGATTACTCCGTGGTTAGTTTTGATTGTTGCATTACGCTATGTAAGACCTACAACCTGACCGCACTGGTATCGTTGTAGAGTTGTGCATATCGTACCCCGTACGAAAGTACTCATTCTGAATGACCATGATCCACGGCATGGTACTTCACTCAACGTAGAGACTATTAAGTTAAATAAAATAATAATTGCATGGAAAGAATGGATTCCCGAGTTCTTACATGGCAGCCCCCTTGGGACAAGTAGTACCCGACGGGCCGGCTGGTTCCCACAGATACTGTAAACCTGCCACACGGGCAGGGAACAGTATCTGCTTATATTATTATTGTATATTGTATATTGATGACGGACGTCCTGCTAGGACTCGTCTAATTCATGCATGGCACACATGATTAACTGGATAGACTAGCCTTGCTCGCACATAGTAAGAACTGAGGAATCCCTATTGCATAAATTCCAGGATAACTTGGGACTCAAAATAGCAAGCTGTAGGATTTGATTGACCGTTCAAGATGATTTGTTTGTGCACTGTACCTACTCTGTTACCTAACTGGGATGATCAGAATGTCAGGACATGACGGGCCAACTTCTGTCCTTGTTTGGTTGGGAGGTTGGTTCGAAGTGTCGTGATGTGATGTGAATCCTAGTAGAAAGCAGAGATCTATTATTATATTTTTTATTACTGGTTTTAGTTCTCATGTCGTGCTTCCTTGTGGTACTTGCTATTAGAGGTCTAACCTCTCTGGTTTTGCATGGCCAGATTTAGAGCCGGTTCCCGAGGACTCAGCTTACTTCTACCTCCAAGATGGTCAACACTAGAGGGATGATCGCAGGAGGACTCGAGTGGGTTTCTTACTTCCCTGCTCGTTTTGTTATCTACTTTATACCTTGCCGTTTGGCACCGACATGTTAGTCGGATTGTCTTGTACTTACTTTTTACATAATTGTAACTAAAGTCAGGCTGCAGCTGATAACAATTGTGTATACTTTTGCTACATCAATCTGGCTATGTTTTGTAAGCCAGATATCAAGAACATTTTGACAGAGCATTTGGGACGCCTTACTGCTTTATCTTACATGTTTTCTATTACTGTTTCTTGTTCGAATGATTGAGACAATAGATGTGAAGTGACCATAGTGAGACTTTCATGTAGTATGCACCCCCTCGTCTTTAGACAGCATTGATCGTATTATACGGTATTCATCTACCCGTAATACGTAGCTGGCTGAGTCATTCCCCCGCTCTCCAGTGTTCTGGTTCTGGGGCGTGACAAGGTTTTAGTGGTGGCCCATGCAGGTCTGATTTCAGACTTGTGGGGTATTTTGTTTAATATGATGTCTCAATCACACATGTTTTCCCTTGATCTCATGATTCGTTCTCAACTCTAGCTTAACATTCCAGTATCCTTTGACTTCATTGATCTTCCCTGTCCGGTCATTTGATTATTCTCTTGTCCCTTTTCTTAGGGGTACCTCGTCCGTATCTGTCAGAGCTGGACAGCAACAACAAGGACAGCAACATGGACAACCTGACCATGTTGGTCAGCAACAAGAGCCGGTACTAACTCAAGAGGCTACCCAAGAAGAAGTGATAGTGGAAGTAGCAGCTGGATCGCAGTATCCAGATATTCCACCATTACCAACAGTTCCACCTACCCCTACGGAGATGGACACACCAGCCCTTCTGGAGATCATGAGAGGGATGATGGCTACTCAGCAACACCAGATGTTAGCTCAGCAGCGCATGCATGCTCAGTTGCAAGAGCAGAATGTACTACTCAACCAAGGATTACAGACGGCATTGGAAAGAGGGGCAAGGACAGATTCAGGAGCGTCAGCCCGATTTTGCAAGTACAACCCCCGCCGTTTCGAGGGCACGGAGGATGCCATCTCAGCAGATGCATGGCTTAAGGATATTGAGGCTATTCTGACAGCCGCTAAGGTGCCGGCAGAAGAACGTGTGGATCTAGTGAAGTTGTTACTTCAGGATCTCGCACGTGATTGGTGGGAATCAGAGGAAGTAGTCATCAGACGTCCTGTTACTTGGGACAATTTTACTGCAAGGTTCAAGACGAAGTATTATGGAGTTGTGGCACAGTTTGAGCTACAACAGAAGTTTATCAACCACAGACAGGCTGGCAAGACGGTAGATGCTTACACAGCAGAGTTCTGCAGATTGAGTAGGTTTGCCCCAGAGATGGTAGCAACGGAGCGCCAGAGGGCTATGAGGTTTCAGCAAGGGTTTCATCTTGAGCTCTTGCAATTGATAGAGGGGCACAATTACCAGACTTTTGATGAGATATTGACGGCAACCCGAAGGCATGAAATCACCATTCAGAGGCTTGCGGCAAGGACTAGGGGTTAGAAGAGATCCCACAGTCAGATTGAAGGAGGAGGGAGAGCAGCGCCCCGAAACACAGCCCATCCCCTGGCATTCGTATCCACGATGTGGCGATACGGGGGCCAGTACCACCACCCAGGCAGCAGCAACAACAACCAAGAAAGAACCAGCAACCCCCGATGGACTGCACTTATTGTGGGAAGATGGGGCACACTAGAGATGTGTGTCAGGCATTAAACGGACTGTGTTTGATATATGGAAATCCAGATCATCGGGTTACCACATGTCCCATGAATTCGAGGTCAGGAGGACCAGGGTAACAGTTTCCTGCTCTGCCAGCACCAGGGGCAGGACAGTATCGAGGACCAGTAGTGGCAGTGAGACCATTGGCCCAGCGTCCGTTAATGCCGCAGGCTCAGATGTTTCGGCAGCAGGGACCGTCGATACAGCAACACCAGCATAGACCACCCCAGCATCATCAAGGCAGGGGCCAGCAGCAGCACCAGGCTAGGCCACAGCATGGGAATCAGCAAGGAGGTCGAGGGCAAGCATTCACTTTGTCCTTGGAGGAGGCAATGGCATCGAGAGATGTTGTGGCAGGTAACATTTTCGTCGCCTCATATCCCGCAGTAGCATTGTTTGATTCGGGAGCATCACACTCATTTATATCTGCATAATTTACGACACGGCTAGGAATGGAGTTCGAGGCATTGCCAGAGAGGTTGAATATACTCACTGGTAATGGGCTCGTAGGAGTTAGTAGAGTTATTCTAGCGTGTAGTATTGTAGTTTACGGGCATTCCTTACCCCCCAGTTGATAGAATTTCCTGTTGGAAATTTCGACGTTATCTTAGGCATGGACTGGCTGAAAGACAGTCATACGACAATAGATTGTCGTAGCGGGAGTGTATCTTTCGATATTCCAGGCATGAAGAGATTCACCTTAGTCAGATCAGAGGCAACTCAGCAAGAGCAGGGAGTAATAACAGCAATGGAAGAAGTTCAGGTTCCGAAGGTAGTTGAAGAATTTCTAGACGTATTTCCCGAAGAACTTCCAGGTCTACCACCGGTTAGAGATATTGAGTTCAGTATAGAATTGGCACCTGGGACTAAACCGATATTAGATCGGGTTTACAGAATGGCGGATTCGGAGCAGGCCAAGGTATATCAGCATATAGAGGAATTGAAGGAGAATAAGTTCATCCAAGCTAGCATATCGCCATGGGCAGCACCAGTGGTACTTGTGGGGAAGAAGGATGGATCATCCGATTGTGTATCGACTACAGGAAGCTTAACGCGGCAACAGTAAAGAACAAGTACCCATTACCAAGGATCGACGACTTATTTGATCAGTTGAGCAGGGCTAGAGTTTTCTCCAAGATAGATATTCCTTCAGGGTACCATCAAGTGAGGGTTCGGAAGGAAGATATTCCCAAGACAGCATTCAAGTCAAAGTATGGGCATTATGAATTCTTGGTAATGCCGTTTGGTTTGACCAATGCTCCAGCAATATTCATGGATTTGATGAACCGCATCTTTATGCCATACTTAGATCAGTTTGTCGTGGTGTTTCTCGATGACATTCTTGTATACTCTGCTAGTGAAGAGGAGCATGAAGACCACCTCAGGAAAGTGTTACAGGTTTTGAGGGAGAACCAGTTGTATGCCAAGCTCAGCAAGTGTGAGTTCTGGACGGATCACATTTCATTTTTGGGTCATATCGTATCAGGAGCTGGAGTAGCAGTGGATCCCAAGAAGGTAGAAGTAGTAGAGAGTTGGCCAGTACCCAAGACCGTAGCTGATGTACGGAGTTTCTTGGGATTGGCAGGATATTACAGAAGATTTATGTCAGATTTTGCGAGACTTTCAGCACCCATGACCCGCTTGATACGGAAGGATGTGCCATTTGTCTTGTCGGCAGAATGTCAGACATCATTTAAGAGTTTGAAGCAGAAGTTGATATAAGCACCCATTCTTACATTGCCAGTTGGACCCGAAGGTTTTACAGTATATTGTGATGCGTCGGGTAAAGGACTTGGATGTGTCCTCATACAGCACGGAAAGGTGATAGCATATGCATCTAGGCAGCTTCGGGACCACGAAAAGAATTACCCAACTCATGATTTGGAGTTGGCGGCAGTAGTATTTGCTTTGAAGCTATGGAGACATTATTATATGGTGACCGAGTGGACATGTACACAGACCATAAAAGTCTGAAGTACATCTTTACTCAGAAGGAGCTGAACATGAGGCAGAGAAGATGGTTAGAGCTGATCAAGGATTATGACGTGGAGCTTCAGTATCATCCAGGCAAGGCTAATGTGGTAGCAGACGCTTTCAGTAGGAGAGGCGGCGCATTTATGTTAACAACACAGAAGCATATTTTAGAAGACCTTCGGGAGATGGGCATAGAAGTTATACTTCCTAGTGATATAGGAGTTCTGGCAAGTCTACAACTCCAATCTGACTTGGTAGATAGGATCAAGGCAGCTCAGACACAAGACCCAAGGATTCAGAAGCTTAGGGCAGAATGTAAGTCAGGGCTCAGGAAAGAGATGCAAATTCACGAAGATGGCACGCTTAGGTTTGGATCACGTCTATGTGTATCTAGTGGAGATATCAGACAGAAAGTTATGACAGAAGCTCACAGTTCCCAGTATTCTATACATCCTGGAGGGACCAAGATGTACCAAGATATCAAGCAGCACTTCTGGTGGAATGGGATGAAGAGGGAGATAGCTAGGTTTATTTCCCGTTGCTTGATATGTCAGCAAGTAAAGGCAGAACAGCAGAGGCCAGCTGGATTATTGCAACCGCTTCCCATCCCAGAATGGAAATGGGAGCATATTACAATGGACTTTGTGACCGGTTTACCGAGATCACCAAGTGGTAAGGATGCTATTTGGGTAATAGTAGATCGGCTTACAAAGGTCACACTTTCTTCCTTTCAGAGTAGGACAATCTACAGAAAAGTTGGCAGAGTTGTACATGCAACAGATAGTCAGGCAGTATGGAGTCCCTGTCAGTATTGTGTCAGATAGAGATACCCGTTTCACATCGCATTTCTGGAAGAGCTTGTATCATAGTCTGGGTACCAAGTTAAGATTTAGCACGGCTTACCATCCGCAGACGGACGGGCAATCAGAAAGGACAATTCAGACTTTGGAAGATATGTTGCGAGCTTGCACTCTGGATTTTGGAGGATCTTGGGAAAGCCACCTGCACTTAGTTGAGTTCTCATACAACAACAGTTATCAAGCCAGTATCCAGATGACGCCATTTGAAGCACTATATGGTAAGAAGTGTAGATCGCCACTAGCATGGGATGATATCGGAGAAAGGAAGATGCTAGGCCCGAAAATAATTATCCAGACGGTTGAAGTAATTAAGGGAATTAGAGAGCGACTTCGTATTGCGCAGGATCGGCATCATCATTGGGCGGACCAGAATCGTAGGCCGCTAGATTTTTCTATTGGGGACCACGTGTTCTTGCGGATCTCACCTACCCGTGGGGTCATTAGATTTGGCGTTCGTGGGAAGTTGAGCCCACGATACGTAGGCCCATTCGTTATCCTTGATAGGGTGGGCGATGTTGCTTATCGTTTATCCCTTCCACCTTCGTTACGAGAGGTGCATGACGTGTTTCATGTATCTCAGTTGCGAAGGTATGTATCGGACCCAAGCCATATCCTTGATCATTCTGAGTTGGTTGTTGGTACCAACTTGTCTTACGAGGCAGCCTGTGTCCATCTTGGACCGAAGAGAGAAGATACTCAAGAACCGAACAATTAACCTTGTCCGGGTTGCTTGGGGTCATCACTCTTTGGGAGAGTCAACGTGGGAACGTGAGGATGATATCCGATCACGGTATCCACATATGTTTGACTCACAAGGTATATCTTTTTCTGTGTACCTTGATTGTCTTGATTCCTCATGCTTATCACCTTATGGGTAGAATTGCTTAATACCGTAGATTGTTAAATATAGATATGTTACTTGCTATGGACATTGTAAAATGATTGCTTGATTTAATTGCTTGTACTTAGATTAGTTTAGCCCCGATGTTTCTATCCTGCTTGGATTTGAAATTCCGAGGACGGAATTTTTTTAAGGTGGGTAGAGATGTCACTCCCCGTTCCCAAAATGTGTATTTTTTTACATGTACAACTCATGAGTATTTATTAATATTTATCATGTATTATCCTGAATTTAATTTCCTTTAATTCATGTTAATTAATTTCCTGCAATTTTATTTTTGCATTTTATTTTTGCTGTTATTTTATTCTCTGTTTAGGTTAGCCTATTGTGGTTCGGCCTAGGTTGGGTTCTCGGGTTGGCTTTGTTGGATCCCCCTGCAACCCGGCCCATTAACTCCTACCTACCACCCCTTTTCAATTTAAAGCTTAGATCTTTTTCTCTCTCCTCATAAACTCACATTCTCACCATTACTCCTCTTCTTCTTCTTCATTACTCTCTCCACCTACCAAACCGTAGGCAAGTACAACTTGCTCCCCATGAGAACCCATGTTTTTGTAGTTCATTTATCTTCCTCGCAAGATCCTAAGAGAGTTTAGAACTTGGCATTTTTCATTTCGAAGTCTTAATTTTTGTAGATCTAGAAATGAGTTATTTTTGGATTTTGGTAGTTTTGATCTATCAAACTTCTTTGTTTGCAAGTTCTGATGGTTCCATGCTGTAGAAAATTTTATTCTACCCAATTTTGACCTTTGGAAAGTTGGATTTGGATTTGTTTTGACCAAGTTATGGACTTTTGAAGCTTTGGGGTACAACCATGGAGTCCTTGCTGTTTGGAGAAGACAGTGAGCAGTGTACGCTAGCTTTTTAGCTTGCGTCACGGAGTTGTGCGTGCTCTTTAGCGCAGTGCAGTTTAGTTCATATGCTGCCTTTTGGAAGCGTATGTCTTGTGTACGCTAGCTTTTTAGCTTGCGTCACGGAGTTGCGTGCGCTCTTTAGCGCAGCGTAGTTTAGTTCATACGCTGCCTTGAAGAGGAGTCGTATGGTCTTGCATACGCTAGCTTGACTTGAGCGTACGTTGACTTGAGCGTAGCCTGACCCATACGCTGCCTTTTGGAAGCGTATGACTTGCGTACGCTGACTTGGATGGTCAGTAGTCGTATGGAGTTCATACGCTACCTTTTGGGAGCGTATGACTTGCATACGCTGACTTGGATGGTCAGGAGTCGTATGGAGTTCATACGCTGCCTTTTGGAAGCGTATGACTTGCGTACGCTGGCTTGGATAGAGAGGAGTCGTATGGAGTCCATACGCTAGCTTGACCTGAGCGTAGCATGACCTGAGCGTACGCTGGCTTGAGCGTAGCTTGACCTGAGCGTACGCTGACATGAGCGTAGGCTGACATGAGAGTAGCCTGTTTACCCTGGATCTTCTATAGCCCTGTATATTGATATCTTATTAGATATTTAACGTCCATTTTATATCCTTACGCCCTTTTGCATAAACTTGATATAATCATGATATGTTGATATTTCTGTTAAATATAGATTGTTACGTGGGATGTACCATGTGTCGTGAATTGAGTTATAGATACCCCGATTGACTGGAATTAAACCCTGAGAGTTGTAGACTCGACCCCACTGAATACTAGTTGACTTTCATGCCTTGTCACCATTGATAATGATTGTGACCTTGATTAATAATTGATCATGCGTTCCTAGTTGGAACTAAGAGACTGGCTAGTCGTCTTATTGAATTGAATGAATGAGACACGTTCATATGAATTATGGACTATTGAAATCGACTGGCTAATCCCGAATATTGGCATACAGGCACATGCAGGCTTCAATTCATTTATTATTTATTCTTACCAAAGAAGCATGTGTACTTTATGGTCAAGGCATGATTACTCCGTAGTTAGTTTTGATTGTTGCATTAGCTATGTAAGACCTACAACCTGACCGTACTGGTATCGTTGTAGAGTTGTGCATATCGTACCCCGTACGAAAGTACTCATTCTGAATGACCATGATCCACGGTATGGTACTTCACTCAACGTAGAGACTATTAAGTTAAATAAAATAATAATTGTATGGAGAGAATGGATTCCCGAGTTCTTACATGGCAGCCCCCTTGGGACAAGTAGTACCACGGGCCGGCTGGTTCCCACAGATACTGTAAACCTGCTACACGGGCAGGGAACAATATCTGCTTATATTATTATTGTATATTGTATATTGATGACGTCCAGCTAGGACTCGTCTAATTCATGCATGGCGTACATGATTAACTGGATAGACTAGCCTTGCTCGCACATAGTAAGAACTGAGGAATCCCTATTGCATAAATTCCAGGATAACTTGGGACTCAAAATAGCAAGCCATAGGATTTGATTGACCGTTCAAGATGATTTGTTTGTGCACTGTACCTACTCTGTTACCTAACTGGGATGATCAGAATGCCAGGACATGACGGGCCAACTTCTGTCCTTGTTTGGTTGGGAGGTTGGTTCGAAGTGTCGTGATGTAATGTGAATCCTAGTGGAAAGCAGAGATCTAATTATATTTCTCATTACTGGTTTTAGTTCTCATGTCGTGCTTCCTTGTGGTACTTGCTATTAGAGGTCTAACCTCTCTGGTTTTGCATGGCCAGATTTAGAGCCGGTTCCCGAGGACTCAGCTTACTTCTACCTCCAAGATAGTCATCACTAGAGGGATGATCGCAGGAGGACTCGAGTGGGTTTCTTACTTCCCCGCTCGTTTTGTTATCTACTTTATACCTTGCCGTTTGGCACCGACATGTTAGTCGGATTGTCTTGTACTTACTTTTTATATAATTATAACTAAAGTCAGGCTGCAGCTGATAACAATTGTATATACTTTTGCTACATCAATCTGGCTATGTTTTGTAAGCCAGATATCAAGAACATTTTGACAGAGCGTTTGGGACGCCTTACTGCTTTATCTTACATGTTCTCTATTACTGTTTCTTGTTCGAATGATTGAGACAATAGATGTGAAGTGACCATAGTGAGACTTTCATGTAGTATGCACCCCCTCGTCTTTAGACAGCATTGATCGTATTATACGGTATTCATCTACCCGTAATACGTAGCTGGCTGAGTCATTCTCCCTCTCCAGTGTTCTGGTTCTGGGGCGTGACACAGACTGTGCCTCGACAGTAGCTTGAACTGACTGTGCCTTGGCAGCAAAGATAGTAGTAGACTGCACATGGGTGGCAGAGTGAACAGATTGTGCCCTAGTAACATAAACAGGCTGTGCTGAAGCCACTGAGGCGGATTGCTCCTTGGTCATTGAGCACTCAAGTTGCACCTGGGCAACAGCGACTGTAGGAGATTTAGGAGCCTACACAGTCCTGTTTTTGGAGATGGCCACCGTGCGCTTGTTGCTCTTGGTGTTGATTATATTTTCATAGGTTGTCTGGTTGACTTGAACAACCATAGTCTTCTGCATCTTGCCGATCGACGCAATGTCACATTGAGTTGTCACTTTCTCGTCGGAGGAGAAAGTCGTCCCCAGCAGAGTCGCCATTTTGTTTGCAAAAAATAAAATCTTTTTGTTTATTCCAAACTTAGAAAAGAGTACAAAGTATAATAAATTCTGGGGAAGTATAACTTTAGGAATCTAATCAGAAGACGATCACTTTATCCCTTGGACTATGTGAACTTGAAGACTGTAGCCTCTAGAGAATGCAGCAGCAATTTTGTAAGAGTTCTTGACCTCTGTTTGTGTGTATTTGACCTCTATGCCAATGCCTCTGATGATTTCATAATGATTGGAAACTCTATTTATAGAGTTCTTGAAATAACTATTTTAGCAGTTATTCTGATGGTGCGCGCAGCTGGATTGCGCCATATTGAGTTGTGCTAACCTCATGTTGCGCCAACTTTCATTCAGTTCTCAATCGTGTATTAACTGTATTTAGACGTGTGGTATCGTATGATTGAGATGTGCGTGGCCGTATACAGGATAGTAGACACGTCTTGAGAGATTAGTGGCATGTGTGCCACGTCATCCTGCTTTAGAATATAAGTTGTCTCAACTTTATCAGGTTGCGTGAGCTTCCGTCAACAAGTTAAACTGTGCTTGATTTGGGCCGTGCCTACACACGTGGCAGCTTCTGAGCAGATGTCATCAGATTGCGCCTAAGCGCAACTAAGGATTTTGTTTATATTGCGCCTGGGCGCAACTAAGGATTTTGTTTAGATTGCGCCTGGGCGCAACTAAGGATTTTGTTTAGATTGTGCCTGGGCGCTACTCACGAAGCTGACAGGACAGCTGTCCACTACCTTCTCTTGAGCGACACAATTTACGGGATTCGAAGAGATTTTCCTTGTTCACTATTGTGTCAGTCGTCAGTATTGTCAGGTAATGATGACCATTAAGTGTCAGATGCCATGTAGGTTTTGGCACAAAAAAGATTGAATGCAGTCTGATATTAGGTGCAACCTGATTAGTGGCGCAGTCTGTTTTCAGAGCTTCATATCAGTGGCACAACTTGATTTTTAGGGCACAATTTGATCACTGATCAGTATATTCAGGGCGCAACTTGATTTTTAGGCTCTACAACCATGAGAATGCGTGTCCGACTCGATAATCATATAATGCATGGTGTGGACACACATAAAAAAGAAGAAGAAATATTGCCTTTTCTTTATTGGCACAAGGCACCGCAAATCGAGTACGCCTGAGAGATCCTGCACTGAGGATCCCCGAGTACAAAAGAATTCTTGGGAATGGGACGATGGAGGTCGAGCATCAGTTGCTCCTTAACTCTATTTACACTCCGATTACAAAAGTGGTAGAAAACCTAATAAAATTGCTAACTCTCGGCTCACTGGCAAGAATTGCAGCTATTTGGCTCTTGAAAATGCTCTCCGTTCTGTGTTTTGAAGAGGGATGAGGCCCCTTTTTATAGTCGTTCTTGAGCTAGAATGATGTTATGCGCCCACATGAGGAAAATATACTGGTTTTCTTGTGGATGCATAGTCCTGCCTTGGGTGCATAGGGTGTAGGCGCATGCAGGCTGCGAGATCGTGGGTTGGTCGTGGTGTTGACGTGGCCGCATGATCGGTGCACGACTGCTCGTAGAGACTGACGTGGCCGTACGCTCCGGTGCACGTTTTGATCCTGGCTTTGACCGAGTCGGGCTTGGGCGCATAGCCATGTCTCAGGCTATGCGCCCTCCTTTAGGGGGAGCAAGTCTTGGGCGCATGGAACTTCACTAGCTGGGCGCATAGAGCTTCACCGGCTGGGCGCATAGAGCTTCACTAGTTGGGCACATAGAGTTCCACTGGATGGGCGCATAGAGCTTCACTGGCTTGGGCGCATAAGGCTTTATTGCTGAATTTTTTTTATGCTTCTACGAGATCCCCTTCAAAGTTTTCTATACTTGAACGAGTTCGAAATACTTTGAAAGAAGCATGGACTGTCTTCTCGTGATGAAATGGGCACATAGTACGGCTCTCTCTTTGGGCGTATAGTGTTTGGCCAGCCTGTCAGAGAGGTACGACTGTTGAGATCTTCCTCAAAATCTGAACTGACAGATTCATCGGGGTAGAATTTGAAGAGGTCCATCCTTCATACATTGTCCATGTCAGCAAGTGGCAGTCGTATAAGCCATTGTGGGCACATACTGCGCAATGGGCGCATAGGCGCTAAAGATACTGGGCGCATAGGAAGCGGCCCGTGCCTATAAATAGATCTGAAGGAGAGAGAAAGCTCATTTTCTCCTTTCTTAGAATTTTTCAGAAACTCTTCATCTTCTTTCTTTGAGAACCATGTCTCCAAGGTCGCCAAGAGATCCGCGAAGGGCAATGCGGCTGCGCCGAGTGGTTCTCCTCCCGGCAACGTCTTAACCAGTCCAGGAACCGATTCTGGGTGAGGGCACGTCTTAAAAAATAAAGACTTGAGCTTTAATTGCGACGCTCAGACTTTCTTCTGCCTGGGCGCATGCGCCTATGGCAACATACTTCTTTGAACATCCTTATGCGCCCACAGAAGTCATGCGCCAACACTATGGTATGCTATGCGCCCACATGTTGCCATATTTATGCACCCGTATGCCATCTGCATGTTATGTGCCAACGTACTGTTCGTGTGTCATGCGCACACTTGTTTATTTGGGCGCATATCCCTTTGGGCGCATAACCCTTTTGGCGCATAGCCTTTGGGCGTATAAGAGCCCTTCAGTACTTAGTTTTTCCTGCGGATTTTTGAGTCTGACTTTTCTTTTATCTATGCAGTAAACATGTTTGTCCCGAAGCTTAGCGATATCTTGTTTGGTTTTGCTTGCCACATTCTCCGTACAAGCCTTAAAACCAACATGGTCAGCGATGTTCAGACAAAGATCAGTCATGACCAACCTACGGAATGGGCGATCACCATAATTGAACAAGACAAGACCTTTCTGAAGTGGATGATTAATGATGAGAAGCTCGGAGGGTCACGCTGTTGGAAGAAGTCGAACTTCCTATTCGGTGACAGTGTAGGATTCGAGGATGACACGATGATATGTCTGGAAGATCCTTTGGTAGTTAAGTTGAATGACCAAAGAATTGGGCCGCAATTGATGAAGCGCCAATACCCTCTGTCGGCGTTTGCTGATCTGGCTGTGCAGAGGCAAATGAAATGGGACCTGACTCCTGAACTTCCTGGGGTTATTTCTGGCAGGATCCAGTTCAATTCTGGTGACCGGAAGAAGGACACGTTCAAGTGTGTCAAGGGTTCCACATCCTACTCCATGAGGGGGCTGCAATCGTGTGTTATACTAAACGATGTCCCGACTGATCTTTATCCCTATGCTGCTGAGACTCTTTCCAACTTGTTGCTATCGAACAAGGAGTCATATCCGGGAGGGAAGATGCAGATGGAAGGCTGGAGACATTTGTTCCGTTATAGAGTGACCTTACTAGATGGGTGCTCTCAATCACGAGGCCACGCTAAAAGTCGTCGGTCTCTTTATGCCGCCAAGGCCACCCAATATGGTATCAAGGTTAACTGGCCGATGTTCGTTTTCTTGGAAGAGCTGTATAACCATCCTACGTGCCCCATCTTCACTCCGGACGGGGAGATGGGTATGGCTATTTACGAGATGCAGGCGGTATCCAAACTTTCCTGGGGGACGGAGCCGTATACAGAATACGTCCCCAGTGAGGTAGAAATTTTATACTTGGAGGAGGAGAGATCTGATATAATGAATATGTACAAAGAGTTACTTTGTCACTTTTTTATTTGTTACCTGATTACGAAGAAGGGTAAGACCGAGGGGTCCATTCCGCATACGAGGGCTTGGACCAACTATGTTTTCACCAGAGAAGGGGGAAAGGGCTTGGTCCATTCCGAAGATAGCGATGATCCTGAGAGAAATTCCCTGATTTATCATTTCTTCAGACAAGCCGAGTTCAAGATGTCAGAAAAGGCGGTGCTAGCCACTTTTCTGTTGGTATGGCTTCATGACTGCGTAGTCCCTGGCGGTTCAGGGACTGTTGAGAGAATCAGCCGGGGGATGATACTTTCGGCTGTAAGGCTGGCTTTTGGGCGCCCACTTGCTCTACTTTCATCGATAGTCTATGCCATTCAATGGGATTTGTGACATTTTGTTGTGCACACGATAACATTCGAGGGCAGGAAAGACTTTGCTAGGACTGAGTTACCCTTCCCTTATTTGATGGGGTGGCTGGTACTGTATTGTCCTAGATTGATGAACGCCGGGCAGATGGCAGATTCTTTGGCGGGAGATGCCTTCATTCGGAGCTTCAGAGACACGGATTAGACTATTACAGAGGTGCCTGCTTGTAGGAGGGCTTTGAGTTTTCTGCAGAATTACGAATTCTTCAGAGTATCGCCTCCATCTGGTAGTGGTTCCGCGGGAGAAACCCTAGTAGATGAGGGAGCACTCACTACTAGCCTTTCTATTGGAGTATTTTGTTGGCTCCAATCCATTAGGCCTTCCCATTTGGTATTTAGGAACATAAACCATGCTTTCCTAGAACCTTACTTGCCAAGCCGCTTTTCACGATAATTCGGCTACATCCAGCTTCTATTGGGCAATTCCAGTCCTCATCTCCAGTCGATAGTAGTGATCGACGGGGCGCGTGCATGGGGCTACTAGAACGCTGGATGTACATGGGCAGTTTTTACCTTGCCCGAAGATAAACTCGATACCCACATGCTCTTTGCTGCTGCTAAGTTCTATATTCAGGTCAATACCCTTCCTTCTCGGTATGACCGTGAGCATAGGTTTATATCGGGGACCAAGCTTGCCCGACCCTTGCTGATATAGGACGAGCACGTGCGATGGGGAGTAGCAGAAAGGAAGGCACCGTGCCCACAGTTGAACCAGTTGCAGTGCTGCATCAGAGAGTCGTTGTTGAAGAGTCTATCGTTGCAGCGCCTGGAAGAGAGGACACTGAAGAACCTCTTCCTACCATTCCTCATAAGAGGAAGGCTCCCACAGAGCTGGTGCTACGGCCAAAAAGAAAAAAGGTGGTTGTTTCTCGGGGGAGAAAGAAGGTTGCGGACGTGGGTGCCGGCTCGCCTCCTCCAAGAAGGTCTTCTCGGCAGACGGCGTTGCAGGCCGTTGCCATTCGGGAGGTAGATCCCTTCCTAGACTCCATAGCCGTTTTGGTCAAGCCTTTAGAAACTTTCTCACCTTTGCGTTTGTCTTTTGCACAGGACCCCGAAGTTGCAGCTGAGGCAGGTGCCTCCTTGTCTAAGGAGATGGACGTAACGACAAAGTCCCCTGCTCGTCCTCAACTGATGGATGGGGGCGGGTCTTCTTCGGCTGTAAGATTTAAGTGACGGTAAGATCAAGGCGAAGGCCTAGACCATGACGGCGATCAGAAGATCAGTTTCTCCTACGACATATCTGTGGGGGATATGTCTGTAATAGGAAATGCGATGAGAGAGTTGAACGAAAATCAAGTCCAATCGGCTCATCCTCTTGCGGGTATGTCATCTTTGTGCCTCTCTTTGGATGAGATTTTTCGACTTCGATTTTGTATGCTCCTCGTGAGGCTAACCACGACCGTATGTTCCCTTGTAGACAAGGAAAAGGAACCCACGCGAAGATAGTCCCAAGCATTGGAAAAGGGACAGAAGTTTTTCCTTGCTCCTCTAAATCTGCTGCTACGGAGGGAGCTATTAGTGAGTCGGTATCGGCTACAGAAAGAGAGGTTGAGCAGCCTGCTGTAGGGGCCGTTGCAGAATCTGCTCCTGTTTTGACTGAGATTATGGAGGATATCAGGCATGTTGTTGTTCAGGGCCTTGATATTGTTCTTCTTGAACAATCAGGGCCTGCTCTTGGTTTCCCTGAAACGAAGGTTGATGGTGTAGTCCTGGCTGGAGTTGAGCAAGCCGAAGGTACGAAATTATAATTCTTTCGCATTTCTCTCCTTTTTTTTGGTTACTAACGTATATATATTTTTCTTTGTCAGGTTCAGCATCTTGTCAGGTATCCCTTCCTGGAGCAGAAGAAACTCTCCAAGCCTCCTCTCCGACGACTTCCACTGAGGATGACGAGATGGCCCAGGAAGTCGTCAAATCTTTCTACTCTGTGCTGAAAGTGAAGCTTCCTGGAGTCTTGAATCGGAATGCTACCTTCGGTCCTGTGAAGGCTGTTGCCGAATGCCATGTGGCAGCCCTCGAGAGCATTGTCGGCTATGAAGAGCGGGCCAATACTCTGAGGAAATTTTTGAATGACCTGGAGGGTCAGGTGGCCAGGTTCCAGGATACCAAACTTCGGAGCCCAACGTCGCTGTTCTGCGCAGAGGATGAGGCTTTGATGATGGCTCTTGCGGAGGAGAAGGCTACTTTCCAGGCAAGAAAGGACGCCCTTATTCGTAAGATCGACGAACTAGCTGACCAGTATGGTCAGTTCAACGCTGCAAGTGAGGCGCGTTCTGCCTCAAAGAACAGGCTGGCTGTGCAGATCACCGAGAGGTATAATCACATCGTGCAGATCCAGAACGAGATCGCCTAGCTGAAAGCCAACTTGAGGGCGACAACATCTGAACAGGAGGATTATCTGTCTCAAGCTACCATGACTGCCACCACTTCTGCCCATTTAGAAGAATAGCTGACGAAGTTGGAGGAAGAGCATCTGAGTTTGATCCTTTTCGAGGATGAAGATGCTCGTCAAGAAGAGACGCGCCGTCGAGCTACCGCGAAGTATGTGTAGGAGCGTAAAAAGTGCTTCAAAGAAAGGGTCATCTCATTCATAAGTGATCTGCTTTACGCATAGCAGAGCGGGTAATCTCTATACGTCCAAGACAAGGCTAATCGCTTTACGCCTAAACAGGCTGATGATTTTACACTCGGGTTTACACCCATGATTTTATGCCAAAGACAGAGCAGCCTCTTTACGCTGGACAAAGCTGTCAAATCTCGCATTTAATGCAAACTCTGACATGGAGATATTAATGATGGCATATATCACAAAGGGATTTGTTTTTACACAGAGACCAATGTTGTCGTTTAGTGTGTGGATTGAGCTACTTTACGCTCACACTACGGCTTCTTTTACGTACGAAGACTATACGAGCTTTTACGCTCAACAGCTGACGTGTGCGTAAAGTCTATTTGAGCTACTTTACGCTCAAGGTTATTTAACAACCACTTTACGCGGGAAGTGTATGTCAAGGCTATTTTACGCCTAATAACTGCTTTACGCTCAGAGTACATTGGGGCTATTTTTACGCCCTATTCTCTTCCACCAGCTTGGAAAGTGGTCTGCCTACGTGGCTTTCATGCCACTCTTCTCGAAGAACGTGTGTGCATGCATCCTATTCTTACTGAAATGATGGGACATATGTCAATATACAGAGGTTGGCTTCGATCGTGGATGGCAGTTGTTAGCGTAAAGATGGAACTTCTGCTAAGTTTTTACGCACAAGAGCCCATGTCTATAAATAGACTTATTTTTCTCATAACACAAGGACAGAGACAGGAGAGAAGACAGAGATCAGAACTTAGAGATTTTGATTCTCCAGAGCATTCTTCTTCAACCTTTCTTTCAGAATAGAGTGAAGCAAAGCAGGAAAGCATTCGGCCTCGCCATCAGTGCCCAAGTGCGTCGATATCTTTCTGGTGATTTAGTTCTTCCAGTTGTTCTACTTCAAGCAGTGATCTTCATCATCATCATATGGTCCAAGGAACAAAGTGATCATTTATGAATCAGACTTCTACAACAATACTTCTCCAGAATCAAATTTGTACTTCTTGTATTTTTTTCTCGTTTTATTTTCAAAAGCCAATTCCTCCAAGGCATTTTGTTAAGTGAAACAAAAATGGTGACTCTGCTGGGGATGACCTTCTCCTCTGACGAGGAGGCAATTGCTCAATATGATGATGTTTCGGTCGGTTCGACCAAGAAGACTCTGGTTGTACACTTCGACCAGACTGCCTACGAAGAAATGCTCCGAACTGGGGGTGGTTCTCGCTGCTCCAATGTTCAAAAATCTCGCAAAGCACGAAAAGTTTGGATTCCTAAATCCAAAGTAGCTGCTGATCTCTCTGTTGCTTCTGATAGCAAGGGAATTCTTCCCACTCCTGTTGTAGGGGCTTCCGTTCGTAACGAGGCAGTCCTTACTTCGGCGTCTCTCTCTAAGTGTGACAATTTGTCTCCCGTCTATGACGGTGTAGATGATCGGGTTCCACGCCCACTGAGTAAGAACCAGGTTTTACGCCCACTGGGTAAAAACTAAGTTTTACGCTCAAGGCATAAGAATGAGTCTCCTATTTGTAATGTGGCAGATTCTAATGTTTCTTAGTGTAAAAATAAGTCTCCCGTCTGTGACGTGGTAGACACACACAAATTACGCTCCTCGCGTAAAACAAAATCTCCAGTCTGTGACGTGGTAGATAATCAATTTTTATGTTTTACGCGTAAAGGTAAGTCTCCTGTCTGTGACAGTGTAGATAAAATTCACAACGATGTTTGCACATCTAATGTGAATGTACCTAAACGCATACAGCGTAAAAATGTTATTGGTAAAACTTCTGTCCTACACCAACAATCTTCTTATACTGCTTTACACAAAGTACCAAACTTGCAAATCACGCGCCATGAAGATGGAGTCCTTCGTGCTAAAAAATCTCAAGATTTACGCACACAACTCCAAACGCGTAGAAATGTACAATTTGTTTCTGCGAATGCTGCTAGTAATCTTCTTTACACACAGGGTACTAAACGTTTTTCTGCCCCTAATGTGATAAAGAATACTCCCTCCATTCCTTCTGACTTACGTGAATTGCTCATACAAAAGCGTAAGAATTCACAATCTCCGGTGACGCTCCCCAAAGAAAAACATCATTGTGAATATCACCAGGTTGTGATCAATTGTTGTTGTTCGGCTTCAAAACGGTCGATTTTTGATCGATTGAGTTTTTTGCTTCAACATCAAGCTGAAGACCAAGAAGATGAGCTGTCATATGTATCAGTCAACATGGCATCTCATAGTAACAAAGGACGGCATCCGAGACGGAACATGTCCCAAACTCCAGGTCAACAACAGTTCAACAGACTTCTTGATTCCTTTGAGGGAGTATATCAGAATACTCGATCAAGAAGACAAAGGCAATTACAGACTTCTGATTCAGAAGCTGGGGGTACTCAATCTTTTGAGTCAGATACCGATAGTGTGGATTCATACTTCTATACAAATCCTTCCGTATCTTCACGAGAGGTTGAATCCTATGCTATTGGAGATGAACCAGAGACGTCATCTGCTAATACAGAACAACATCTCACTCGTTGAGCAATCACTGAAAGATATGCTTAACATGGTGCAAAGTATGTATCAGATAATTTTGAATCAGCAAACTACTCAACCGACGGTAATAATACCAGTACCAGTAGCAGCACAAACTCAAGATAGTCAAGGGGCTGAAATACCTTTGAATACTCAAGAGCGGCTGTTAATCAGAATTCTGCATCTCCAGATCCTATCATCCCTGAAGATGTACCACCTCCAGTGGGGGTTACGGTACATCCAACAACCATTCAATCAAATGTGCTTCCCCAAACCAATGAAGCCATTCAAGCAGTACGTAAGCTCAAAGCACAGTTTGAAGTTTTGAGGCACAAAGATCAACTCCAGAGGTTAGGGATCAAGTAACCTTATCCTCCTCATTGGAATGATGTACCATTTCTACCGAAATTCAAGCCACAATCTATGGTTTTGTTCGATGGAAAAGCATCTCCCAGTCAATATATCAATTACTTTAATATTAAGACTGTACACTTGCAGAAAGATGACGCTCTTCTCACTCGAGTGTTCACCGGGTGCCTGACGGGTTCGGCTTATGATTGGTATCGAAGTTTACCCGACAATTGCATTTCGTCTTTTGACGAATTTAAGGCAATGTTTCTCTCCGCTTCTATGAAGGAGGCATGGACATGAACATGTCCTCCTTGATAGAATAAACAAAAAAAGGAGAAAGAAGATACTCGGACGTTCATCGAACGTTTTCGACAGGCTACTTTAAAGATGCCTCCTGGTATGCCAGATTCAGCATTGATTGATACATGCAAGATGAATCTACGACCATCCATCGCTGTTTTCACGGGTTCCCAATTCTCAGAGTGGGCCTCGTTCATCATAGCAGCGGTTTCTGCTGAGACCAATGGTAGGTTGGCTCGTGAACATGGGATGATTTTTGCCTCAGATGATAGAGGAAAGAAAAGTAATCCTGGTAATAACCCCGGCAATCGTAATATGAAGGGGAAAGATACCCTCATGGTTAATCTTTCCAAGAATAAAACGATACCGAATAGTCAGGAATCTTCCAGGCCAAAGGAAGAATACTCTTTTGATGAGAGTGATATCCCAGGGATATTTCAGTGTCTGGTAAAAAGTGGCAAACTTCAGATTCCAGAGCCAAAGAGGCCTAATGAGGTGAATCTAACTGATAATCCCAAATATTGTATCTATCATAGATACATTAATCATCCTACCAGTGCTTGTTATGTCCTGAAGAAGAAAATCCAGGAGCTGATAAATGGCGGTGCTATCGCTTTAACCAATGATGACCATACGGTTACAACCAATATGGTTTCTCTTCAGTTTGGAGATTTTCCTCCACAGCAAGTCCCAGATAGAATTATCCCAATTTTAAAGGCGACGATGAAGATCGCGAATATCCCGCCTGCCAGAGAAGAAGATGTAGGATTGCTGCCGCTTACACTAAAGAATGGTGAAATCATGTGGGTACATCCTGACTTAGTGCCTGAGTTGGAAAGTGAAGATAAAACTTCAAAATTCAAGAAGGGCAAGAAAGTCAGAACCTGTAACATGATTTTCCATGTTATTCCAGATCCCGATGACTTGGATCACCTATGGGATGGCCTTTCTTTAGAAGATAGACTGAAAGGACTGAACATCTGTCCCCCAAGTCTAGCTCCTTCTACCAAGCTCAAGCTTACTCATCAGCAGTAGTTAGCCATAAATAGTGTTCCTTTATATCGGGCACAACAAGTCTTTGCTGCTTATGAAAAAGCTCCAACAGGGATTCTTCCTCGTATCCCGAATCTTCTTCTCCTGTGGTTACAACGACACCTATTCTCCACTCTCCTGAGGTTACAGAAGGTCTTGCTTCTTCCTCTTCCTCTATTGGAACACCTGTCAAAAGTCTGCTGCCCACTCACTTGTATAGTCAATAATCTGTCCATCTCATGAAGAAGATGGGTTATGACTTTCAGAAGGCAGAAGGTTTGAATTATGATAAAGGAATAGGACTTCCTTTACAGATTCAAAGTCAAAATTGCACTCTTGGATTGGGTTCTGAAGCTCCTCATAACAATCCACACAAGAAGAAGGCTAAGAAAGGGAAGGCAAAATCCTGTAATATGGTACTTCCTTCTCCTGATCTGAAGAAAAATCTTTTGCTGGTACAAGATCTGGAAAGGAGTACCATAAAGACCATGAGGGATCCTCCAAAGAAGCTGAAGACGTAGTGGAGACACTACCAACTCAATCCTCTTCTGTTCCTGCTAAACCTTCTGTGGTTGAACAGGGGAAACAGAAAGCAGTACGCTTCGACGTCCTATTGAAGTCTGCTTCCAGTCGGGGGTAGTAATGAAGCCTTACAATTCGATATTCTAGCTCAGTTAGCCAATACTCCGGCTAGACTATCTATATTTGAGTTGCTTCGCCTTTCCAGAGAAAGCAGAGAGACTTTGAGTGAAGCTTTACTTCAAGCAGATTCATGCTTGGCTCAACTCAAGACTCTGATAATATACCAGTGTCATGTCCACAATGTCATAGTGATGGAAGCAATTCCCACATCATCTTTAACAAGAAGATATGCTGTTGAAGCATAACAAGCATGACAGGCCTTTGTGCTACACCGGGTATATTGGATCCACTGAAATTGACAGGATTTACATTGATCCCGGATCCTCAATTAGCATAATTCTTCAGAGTATGCTAAGACCCCTGAGGATCCCTACTAGTGATTTGACTTACACTAGTACTACGATAGTCGGTTTTAACTCTGGCAAGAGCAAGCCATTGGGGAAGATTCGTCTGCAGATTCAGATTGGTGATCTTCGAACCATGGTAACTTTCTATGTTATCAACTCAGACGTCTCCTATAATATCCTTTTGGGGAGACCGTGGATTCATGAGCATAATATTGTACCTTCAACTCTCCACCAATGCTTCAAGTATGTGGATTCCCAAGGAGTTGTGAAAACTGAGTTTGCTGATATCAATCCCTTCAAGGGTGTCGAAGCCTATTTTTCTGATTCAAGGCTTTATAAAAAGAGCATGTGAAAGAGATATCAGATATGGCTGAAGATCAATCACCTACCGAGGATCAATCTATTAATGAAGATCCGCCAGAGGAGCAACCTTTGAAGATCATAGTCAAGGGACGAATCCAATCCCAATCTGTCAATGATCAACCTCTGATAATCAAGGTTAAAGGAAGAACTCAAACTTCATTTGAGGAATCAACAATATTCCTGCTAAGAGCCAAGTTCAACCTTTCATGATCAAGGTCAAAGGACGTACTTCTTGTACGAATGATCCAGAACCACCATTGATTGTCAATCTTGGCAAATCTACGCAGAAGACGGATAATGGTCCACTGATGATTAATCCGAGGCGTAGCAGTCAAATCGTAAATGATGTAAATATTGATCATTAGTACTTTTTGATATCAATGAAGATTTCCTTTTCGAGTATATGGCTGTCAAGTTTATCGAAAGAATGACTTTATCTTCTGATAATCAAAGTCATCGATATAAAGACGACATCGAGCCAGAAAAACTTATACATCGATCATAAGGAAAATTCTTTCCCTCCTCATATAGATGTTGGACCTTATGCTCAAAGGTTCCTAACATCTTCTTATCTTCTACCTGTGGCCGCTTCATCACAAGCTTGCGTAACTTTTAGACGTCACGAAGAATCTTACTTCGTGGTTCCGTCTGATAAGAAAAACAAGCGCCAAATTGTGTTTGGCCTGGCTAGAAATATCCCTGTTGCTCAGGCAGATGAGCTGAAGGATAAAGACAAGGGAAGAATCCGAATTGACAAGTATAGTCAACAATCTATCAAGATTATCCAGAACATGGGATATGACTTGAAGACTATGCAAGGTCTCAATCAAGGCAAGGGTAGACGACTACCATTATATGGCGATCCGTTTTACCAAAAGACTCGTCATGGGTTGGGATATGATCCGTCCCACATGTTTTATGACGATATACAAGAAGAATTCTCTTCTAGCTCTTCGCAATCATCGGATTCAGAAGAAGTCCAATCCATTGAAACTGATATGTCTCGTTCCTCATATGATGAATCTGACAAGTATTCATTCATCAATATGGTTCAAACTGATGGTGAATCCGAGCCATTTGAAAATGTCCCTTGAGCCACCATCGGTTCATTTATTTCTTCATATATATCTTCAACGACATCTGTCTTCTTAATCCCCAGCTACCAAAGTTTGGTTAAGCTGATTACTTGTCTCTTTGGAGAGGGATTTTTGGTATATAAAGTTGGATTTATTATTTATCATGTTTTCATAACCTCTGGATAAATACTAAATCCACCTTCTTTTCTATCTATCATGTCCATTTGACCCCTGCATAGATATTAATCTACTTTTCTTTGGGTTACATACTGTCATGTTCATATTACCTCTGATAGTATTGTACACTCTAAACAGAAAACAAGATTACATTATCTATCATGTTCATATTACCTCTGGATAGATATAATGTTTTGAGTTTAGAAAATCATGTTCATATAACCTCTGATGAGTATTTTCTATCTCATACAAAACAAGATTTCATTATCTATCATGTTCATATTACCTCTGGATAGATATAATACGTTGAGTTTAAAAGACTTATCACGTCCATATTACCTCTGATAAGTGCTTTCTACCTCTTACCTATTGTTTAAATTTCAAATAAACAATAGGATCACAAAATAAATTTTTCATTTCTGGTGGAATCACTACAGAATGAATAAGACAAAAAGATGACAAAACACTCTCTTAAGGTGGAATGGAAACATCTTGGAGCAACTTCTTTAATTCTTCCAGCCGTCTGCCACGAGAACTCTAACCTTCTTGGTAGCCTCTGCACGTCGAGCTTCAGGAGTGCAAATACAGGAAAGTTCAGCAAAGGTGATTATCAAATTGTCCTTGGCTTCATCAAGGGTTCGGATGGTCGACTCAGCCCCAAAAGCTTGTTCTTCTAAAATTGAGCTTTGGGTGAGGTGCAGATTTCGAGCATCGATCATCTTCTCCCTTTCAGCCTTCAAGCAAGCTAGCTCTGCCTCGACTTCGCAGATTCTGTCATTCTTGCTGAATATCTATGTTCAAAGCATCATAAGCCACTCTGTGACCATGCAGTGCAGGTTTTATGCCAGTCAAAAAGGCTTTCTCTTTGGCAACCTTCAGACTGTGTTCATGGAGAGCTGTATTATATGTAGTCTCTCGAGCAAGATAATCAGCTGTTAAGGCTTCATACTCCTCCTGAATGAGGCCTTCAACAGTCTCATTTGATAGCTTGAGATATTCTCCAATCGGCTGCTCAAGGTCCTCCACAATTTTCTCCAATGTGGCAGCTCTCTCAACATCATTGAACATGGCAACATTCTTGATAGTCAGAGCCATTGCCGTCTTCAAAATCTCATAGCTGAGACCTTTATTCAGGACCATCTTTATCAAAGTTGCCAGAGTTTTATAAAAAGTTTCAGTATGAATCTCAACCAGGAGATTCATCTCTACGCTGGAGCTAGGTGTGGCGGCAATATCTAAAATCTTTTCTTTGGAGATCGGGAGCAGATGTGGTTGGCATGACAGTAGGATGAGACGAAGTCGTTGCTGTTACTGCCGTCATAGCCAATTGATTCTCAGAAGTTTCGGGGATTGTATCTCCAATATCTGCAGATATTGGGTTGTAGCAACAAGCTGAGATGGAGCCATTGTTGTTACTGCTGCTTGGTTTCCAGGTTTTCAGAAGCAATGTTTTCAATATTTGTCACTCCAGCCGTTTCTGGAGTTCTGGCGGCGGTAATGTTGGTGGATATGGTGACAACTACAGGAGCTGATTCAGATTCTGGCATTGGCTTATCAGAAACTGGTACTGGATCAGTAACGACAGTGGAGGATGTTATTATAATTTCCCAGTTTCTGTTGGAAGTTCGAGCATGCCTCCAGCATCTTCTTCAACTGATTGCTCCGCAGGATTTTCGCTGCTTCAGTTGTGGTGAGACTCTACAGCTGATTCTTTGTTCAAGTCTGGTTCTCCTCCAGCAGCTCCATCATCACCTACAGTGGGGTCGACTGTAGTCTTCTCTTTGTGTTGGTCCTCAGCAGGAGAGGACACTTCAGATTGTGTTTGTTGTGCCACAAATGATGGAGGATGTTCTTCTTGAGGCTCCATCTCATGCTTTTGCACTTCTCCCTCCTCGACGTCTGCGTCTTCTGAAGAAGAAGATCCCTCTTCAGATTCCTCATTTTCCTCATAAATGTCTTCTTCTTGAGGAGGAGCTACAGGCTTTGGTGCGATTATGACATCTGCAAAACGAACAGAATAAGTTAGTATACAAAATCATGATATATAATTCCGTATAGGTTTTGTATAATACTTGGAATATGTGCATTTTTTTCAAGATATGTATCATAATCACCATCCCAGTCATCATCCTCAAAGTCAAGAGCCGGTTCGTCTGATGGAATGCGATCTTGATCAGCAGTGGATGCAGTAGTAGTACCCTCCGTAACTTGTGCCTTGGACGGCAAAGATAAATGGAGTAAGGTGCTAAGACGTCCAGGAGACAAAAGTGTTACAGCTCCTGATCCAACTATCGGTGGGGGGCTGAAGATCCTTCTCCAGGATGGATTGAGGAAGAACCGACAAGAGGATCTTCTTCAATCAAAATGTCCTCTTCTAGAGTGTGGGCTCTTGGTTTGGAAGGCCCTTTTGTGGTAGACCTCTTCCTCTTTTCCGGAGTTTTCGTTGGAGATGTGACGGCTGCACTTTGTTTTCTTTTTCGGCCTTTGCCAATGATGATAGGTTCTGCAGCTGGTTCTCCAACTCCTGTTGGGATAACTTCTAAAAATGGATCTGGAATGCCAGTATCGTCAGGGATGTCTGCTGGTACCCTGACCTGCTCCTCAATATCTCCTTCTTTAGGCCACCTCAGACTACCCTCATATTGTAACCGTGGGCAAAAGAACGAATTGAAGCGTAAAAGTGGGCATACGTATGGAGTATACGTAGTTCTGTAGTACTGGTGGCGGTCGAAATTCTAAATTTAGCACCAGTCCGAGCAGTACCGAAATACCTCCAACCCCTAGCTCCGTCAAGTAATTTCCCATAGTGACGGAAATTAGTCAAAGGATTACCAACATGAAGTTGGTCGTACCCAAATTGGCGAGCAAACCTACTGGGTAAGTATGGTTCAAACGCACAATTATCTTCATTTTGTACATCAGATGAGAAGGTCTGATGCACTGAAGCCATCTAAAGACTGACTGTGGCAATACAACTCTTCCTTCAACTTCATCTTCAAACT
>JANAVB010002121.1:0-42906 GCA_029216955.1 Iris pallida | reverse complement strand
ATTGTTTTGCATCGAAAACAATCATAATATTGAGTTCAGTAATCTTACTGAAGCCAATGTTATCGATGAAGATTGGAGAGCTCCTTTCATCGACTTCGTAGTTCATGACATACTCTCCGAAGATCCCAAGGAGGCTACGAGTATTCGTCGATGATCTCTGCGATTCTATTATAACCAGACTACCAAGACTCTTTATCGACGGACTTATGACGGCCTACTATTGCGCTGTCTTGCTGGTGATGAAGCGAAGCAAGTGTTACGTGAAGCTCACGATGGTGTCTGTGGAGCGCATCAACCTGGTCCTAAACTACAAGACCGTATCCGATGCATGGGTTACTACTGGCCCTCTATGGTATCCGATGCCATCGAATATGCAAGAAAATGTCGAGCTTGTTAAATCCATGCAGATTTTATACATCAACCGTCGGAATTTCTTCATCAGACTGCTGCTTCCTGGCCTTTTGAAGCTTGGGGCATGGATATTATAGGTCCTATCAACCCTCCTTCTTCTAGAGGACATCGGTTCATACTAGCCATAACGGATTATTTCTCCAAATGGGCTGAAGCTATACCTTTGGCTGAAGTCAAGACCAGTAGCGTCATCAACTTCGTCAAACATCATGTCATCTATAGATTTGGTGTACCTCGAAGGATCATTCATGACAATGGACCACAGTTCATCAGTCAAAAGTTCACAAGGTTCTGTGACGATCATCGGATTGACAATGTCGCTTCTACAGCTTACAATCCTGCTGCTAATGGCTTGGCCGAAGCCTTCAACAAAACTATCATCAAGCTCCTTAAGAAGTTTATGTCTACTAACAAACAAAACTAGATTAAAAAGCTTGGCGAATGTCTATAGGCCTACCGTACTACGGTCCGCAACCCCACAGCTGTACACCCTTCTCTTTGGTGTATGGCTGTAAAGCAGTTCTACCCCTGGAACTTTAAATTTCGTCCTTAAGGATTGCCATCGCTAATGAGCTGACAACGGAGAACAACGATCTCCTTCGACTTCAAAAATTTGAAGCGCTTGACGAGAAGCGGCTATTGGCTCAACAGCATATTGAGTTATACCAAGCCCGCATCTCGAAAATGTTCAACCGTAAAGTTAAAGTCAGAGCCTTTCAGAAAGGAGAACTAGTTCTAACCGTCAGACGTCCCATGACTATGACTCACATGAGCAAAGGCAAGTTCGATGCGAAGTGGGAAGGGCCTTACATTGTGAGCAAAGTCTTCTCAAATGGAGCCTATCAACTTACAGAGTTAGATGGTCGAGTTGCTATGATGCCCATTAATGGCAAGTTCCTCAAAAAAACTATGTATGAATGTAACAGGGATTTCATGTAAATATAATCAGACAGTTCATAAATAAAGCTTGATTTTATTTCATCATAAACGTTGTTACATAATATCAAGGACGGGAATCACTATCGTCCTTCTTGAAGACAGGACGAGGACCACTACCATCCTTCTCAAAAACATAATCGGCAAAAGAGCCGAAAACATCCTTGCTCGAACCCACCAGGAACTTGCAAGCAGCCTCATGGCCTCTTCTTCCTCTGTCGTCCCTGGTTCAAGAAGAAAGTCCAAGATATCCCTTGGCGATTTGGGTGTAGACGAACCTTCGCCCGCTTCTATCTGCTTTAGCTGGTTGGGATCGACTGGACGTTCCTCCGGGAGTTCTTCAACCTTCGAGGCAATCTCAGCCTTCTTAGATACATCTCCACACGATATCTTTGTGTTAAAAAGTGAAAGTGATCGTTCCATCTAGATTTATGTTCTATTTATAGGCAGAGATTCTTGAAACAATTAAGCGACGCGTTCTTCGCAACATTCATTACATTCATCCGACGGTTCGCCCGTTCATTACATTCATCCGACGGTTCGCCCATTCATTACATTCATCCGACGGTTCGCCCGTTCATTACATTTATCCGACGGTTCGCCCGTTCATTATATTCATCCGACGGTTCACCCGTTCATTTCATTCATCTGACGGTTCGCCCGTTCATTACATTCATTCAACGGTTCATTCGTTCATTCCATCTATCCGACGGTTCACCCGTTTATTCCATCATCCGACGGTTCGCCCGTTCATTATATTCATCCGACGGTTCGCTCGTTCATTACATTCATCCGACGGTTCGTCCGTTCATTACATTCATCCGACGGTTCACCCGTTCATTTCATTCATCTGACGGTTCGCCCGTTCATTACATTCATTCAACGGTTCATCCGTTCATTCCATCTATCCCACGGTTTGCCCATTCATTACGTTCATCCGACGGTTTGCCCGTTCATTTCATCTATCTGACGGTTCATCCATTCATTCCATTCATTTGACGGTCCATCCGTTCATCCTGACGATTCATTTTGTTCACACATTTTGACGATTCATCCATTTCGTTAACATCAGCAACTTGTCATGTATTTGTTACTTGATTAAGTTGTCTACAGAAATAATGATATTCGACAAATTATATTCTGCCATGTCCACATTACCTCTGAGCAGATAATGAATATAATTATTTTCTAAATCAAGAAATATATCATGTCCCGGACCTCTGAATATATTTTCTTTCGCTATTATTTATATCCGAATGAGATATGCAATAAATAATAGAGCCACAAAGAAAATATCTTTTTATTGATCAAAATTAAAAGGCATTACATGTCACAAAATAGAAGATACAAAAAGTCTTCCTATTCAGCTGGTGGGGTCATCAAACTAGCCATCTGCTGCTTTAAAGTTTGAAGTCGCTCCTCACGAGAATCCATCACTCGCCTCCTAGCTTCCTCCATTCCAGACTTATCATCAAAAGTCGGCAAGGTTACTAGTCTGCGGGAGATTTCATCTTGATGAGTTGTGACATACTCATTTCTTTCCTGGGTCAGAGCGTCCAGTTGCTGAACTGCAGCTTGATGTTGTGTGGCCTCATCTTCCAGAGCAAGCTGAACAAGTCTCAACTCTTCTTGAAGACGGGCAGATTCTGCTTTTAGCTCAGCAACTTTCTTTTCCTTCTCCCCGGCAGCAGATGCTATTATCTCTATTTGAGAGTTATATTCTGAAGACTTGGCAGTGAAAGTGTCCAAGATAATCTGGAAATCAACTTTCGCAACTGCAGCCTCTTGAGACATCCTCTCAAACTCAGCATGTACTAAGGGCTCCACCTTCCCCCGATTCAGATCTTTGTAGATCTTAACTGATTCCTCCAGCTCATCCAATATGTGTTCAAGATAAACAGCTTGAGCGTCGTCACCTTGATTTCGGATGGCACTAATCAGATAAGAGGTTGGACCTCTAACAGTGATGAAACCAACATCTTCTTTCTCCATTACCCTTTCTACTAAGGGTCCTAGTGAATTGAAGAAGAGGTTGGTGAAGGAACCAATTATGAATCTGTTAGTAGCTATGGCACCAGGTGTAACAGCTACTCCCATGGACGTCGAAGCAGCAGGTGCCTGTACAGATGGACGTTCAGCTTCTTGCACGTGAGTGGAGGTGTCTTTGGTCAAGGGAGCCATGGTAGAGCTAGCCGCCCCTCCCAGATGTTCCTCTACAAAATCAATCAAACACCATCAGTTGGCTGTCATTAGCAACTATCGAGAAGGATCAAAAGTAAGAGCAATCTTACCATTGCTGGGTCCAGTGACAAGTTTGTCATCTACTGACACGGGTTGCAACCTCGCAGAAGTAGCTTCAGACATTACTGCCTGGCTGCTACCCGCTTCGGAGCCGTCCGAAAAATATCGGCTACTGCTGGCTATCGTCTTTATTGGCACTATATCAGTGCATATGGGAGGAATTGGAGAAGATTCAATTTTTGCATCAATAAAAATTTAGATGTCAGCCATTTAATCTATGAAAAGAAGATTGATAATATCATTCAATACCTTTGGGATCAGCAACAGTAACTTCCTCAGGTGCTACTTCCTTGACCGCATTCTTCTCTGGGGATACATGTACATCAGCATCCTCTTCTGGATTCAGAGTATCACCAACAGCCTCTGTTGATGTATCTTCATCACTTGCACTTTCTTCTGGTGCTTCTTCACTATCAGTTGCAGCGACCGGATCTATATTATCATGGAGGCCGAAGTCGCAGTCATTCAGAGCATCGATTATTAATCGATCTTCTTCATCACGAAGTGTTCTCGGTGTAGCTGGAAGATGGGTAGTTTCTACTGCAAGTGTAGGAGATCATAACACTTCATCCTCTTTCTCCACGACTTCCTCCCTGGTCTCTACAACCTCATCCCTCCTCTCTGGACTGAAAGCTTCTTGTCTGGGCTCAGGGACAGGTGTAGGAGACGACATTGTGATTCCGGCGACAGCACTAGCCACGACCGATGATAGGATAGGTCTTGGAGGACTGGCCACTTTCCTTCTTACAACTATCTTCTTTCTGCGTAGAGGTCTCTCCGGACTCTCTACATCTACAACATCTACTTGTCTTTGAAGAGAGGTTGGAGTCGTCGCTTCTTCTCTCTGAGTCGACTCAGCTTGCTGCCGAGATTGCGACCGGGTAGTAACCCTTTCAGATGATTCCAAGACAAGCTTCTTCTTAGCGACTGGAGAAGAAGGTTCTTCTATCCTCCTCTTCCTCTCCTTGGCTGGAGATCTGACAACCTTCAAGGAGACGCGCAGTGGTTTATTGACTTCTTCTGGGAAGTTGGCTTCCTCCGAAGCTTCCAACGGTGCATCGGCCGGCTCACGCTCTTCATCATTGCCAGGAGCCAACACAACAGATGCTTCCTTCTTTAATCGGGCCGCTGTCGTAAAGCTGTCTGCGAGACTGAAGTTCTCGGGAAAGGTATTCGTTGATGTATAGAAGAGTGAATATGTATACAGCATCCGAGGACCATGATCGCTCTTCGTCGGCATCGAGAATGTTGTTCTTGTGTCTCGAGCATTATAGTAGGCCCAAGCCCAGGCTCCATCGATCAGATAACCTTTTCCTTGTAGGCACGTTATGGCGTTGCCTACATGAAACTGGTCATAGCCGAATTGGCACGTAAAACGGCTGGGAAGGTAGGGCTCCAAATAACATTCGTCTTCAAGTCGGTAGACCAGGTATGACGGCCGAATTGTCCTCAGCCAATCAAAAACTGCATGGCCCAAAGGCTGCCTCCCAGAGTCGACCAGATTTGTAGACATGTGCACGTAGCCAGCTGGAGGAGGAACACAATAGAAGTTCCATCCCTTTCCGAGATTCAGAGCGCGTCTGCAATCTCTTAAACTGGTGTACATCCACTTGCTTTTGGAGAATCTCCTCAAGAAGCTGCCGCTTACCGCTCCCATATCGGGGTTCATCAGGGTAGGATAGTACAGAAGCAGCCATCCGAACAGATATGTGTATGGTAGCTCCAGCCGAGGAAAGCTTCCTTTCTCACCTTTCCCTTTAAGCATTTGATCGACAAAAAGACGGAGGCCAGCGTTCACTCTGCAAGTCATCGCTGACAATAGATCCATCCGATAGCCGAAGACTAAGCAGACGGCAGCAAATAGTACGCCTCTGAAAGCGATCGACGGCGCTGGCTCCAGGGACGATGAATCGTCGAAGCCAGTCCGTGAGGAAACCCGCCAGCTGGGCTTCCTTTCACATGGGCCTATAGCCCATCCTCATAAAACTTTTAATAATGTCTCCTGTCTTGAAAGGAGGATATTGAAGATCATCATCGATCTTGATATCCATCTCCTTGTTCTCCTCCATCAACCCTATCACTTCGCTGCTGCTAAGTGGTCTGAAGAAGTTGGGTTTGCAGTTATCGTGCTCCTTAGTCTTCTTCTCAATGATATGGTTGAGAAAGAGATATGGCAAGCATTTGGTCGAGTAGCATATGCCTGATGAAGCACTCTTATAGTACAAGGAACAAATCTTGTAGTGGCATAACAGCTCTTCAAAGACGGCCACCATGTCAGCATTCTCCTGACGAAGTTTGTCCAACTCATCATTGGTCGGAACAAATTCTTCATAGGGTAAATCCCCCATTGGCAAGCTGGATATGTACTTCATCTCGTGAAGAGCCAATCTGATCTCTCCGCAGGGCGTCATAAAAGTCCCTGTTCTGTAGTTGTACCTTTCCGCCAATACAAGGAATAGATGAGGATTGGGGTGGAAGCCGTAAACGGTAGAGTACACCGGTTGGTACAGCTCAATCTCCTTGAGCTTCTCTTCGAATTGAGCCAATATCCAATTGGCTATACAATTCTATCCGGATTCACCAGACCTGTCAATCGAATATCTTGGTCTAGATATCTTCCCTCAACCTTCGCAAACTCATTTGCGAATATCGGCGTTCTGACTGGTAGCAGCAGGGAGGAGTTTTCCGGTGGAATGCAGCCGGGTTTCAATCCTCTGAGTAGGGAGCTGTGACGCTCAGAGGAACTGTAGAACATGTCCTTGTTGTTTGGCCCCTTCTTCACACAAATATTCTCCGTTCGGGCTTGCTGAAGAGGAGTTGTATCCCATTCCATCCTTCTGGGATAGCCCGCAAAAGCATAGCGAGATAGGGGAAGGCATCTGGAAATCTCCGGTAGAAGTATCCTTTTCTCGCCTCTTTGAAAAAGTCTCTGTTCAACTCGAGGTCTGGGCTGAGAACTCTTGTCAAGAGCCTCACCGAACAGGAACAACGACTTCTTATGAATAACGGCATCAGCAGTTTGCAGAGGCTGCCCGTTCATCAGACTCAGTAATGTTTCATTATCCTGTGCAGTCAAGATGGCTTGCCGAGATGACGGCATGGCATACTGAGGAAATGTCACATGGGAAAGATCCTCCTTGAAATCTGGTTCAGCCAAAGTCCCTGCAAAGACTTCATAATTGGGGTCTTTCCTGAGTTTAACTGCATCAAACAAAGAGACAAAATTCAGTACATAAAATCAAAGAGTCTGTTCAAAAGATCAGCAAATTGTGCAAGTGTCAGATTGCGCTATGAGCAAAGTATCAGATTGCGCTAATGCAGCCTACATGCGTAAAATATCCAGTTGTGCCAACACATCCACTTGTGCAAGACATCAGGTTGCGCTAACCCACTTGCGCAAGATATCAGTTTGTGCTGACTCAACAGACTTGCGCAAATCGATAGATTGCACCGAACATCTGACAGCGCTTTCCAACCGATTGCGCAAGAATATAGTTTTCATAAAAATGAAAACTATTATGTGTGTGCAACCAAAACCCTAAACAGGGCGGCGCAATACCATCAAATCTCTAAAAAAAAGAGGTATGAAGGGTCGAAAATGTCAAGAACCCTAAAAAGGGTTTTTATCGAGTTCATCATCTACCTTGTAGCGCTGGGTGGCCAACTTCATGACGAGAGATTCGGGGCGCAACTCGAGTCGAGGGTTCAGCCACAGCCTTGCCCTTCTCGGTGGCAGTTCGCTTAGGGGCCATTGACGTCGACGGCGAAGAGAATGAGAAGTAGTCGGAGAAGATGCGCTCTTGTCTCTTGAGAACAGTTGAAAACAAGTAAAGAATGAAAGAAAGAAGAATGGAAACTATTTATAGTTTTTCAAAAGTAACAGTCACCTCAGATTGCGCCAAGAAATTAGGAGCTGATTCCTCCAAACGCGCAGTCAAAGCATCACTTGTGCAACTTGATTTTAAATTCAAAATTCAAAGTATTTCAAAACTTTAAATATTTTCAAATTTTGAAAACTTTGAAGGGGATCTTGTAGGTCCTAAAAATCAAGTTGCACCCATCAAAAAATAATGAAAATCAAATTACGCACCCTTCAAATGAACTGCACAGGAAACAGATTGCGCAACACCTCAACTGCACAAGCTGAACTGCGCATCCATCCAAGCGCGCTAGATGACGTGGCAACGTCATCATTATCTGATAGAAAATCAGATCTTCTGACAACAGACAGCACGAAAAGCGAGAAGTCTGTTCGTTTCTCGTGCCGTGCCGCACTCGATGACAGCTGTACAACCAGCGCAGTCTGACAGCTCAACCTCAGTGCAATCCGAGGCTTAGCGCAACCCATTGGAAGCGCAGTCTGATGCTAGCACAGTTCAAGTGGCGCAATCCATCAAGATAACTGACATTTTGTATGTGGCATACATGCCATCAATTGCTCACCATGTGGCAACCGTCTGTACATGACCAAGCGTATTTCAATCAAACAATGCCACGCGTCTTATACAGTTGGCCTACGATCGAGTAACTGCCAGCGCAGTTCACTGCTTGCGCAGTCCAATGCCTGCGCAATCCATCCTGCACAATCCAGAGATAACTACTAATTAGTTATTTTTCAGAACTCTATAAATAGAGTTTCAAGTCCTTCATTATGAAGCCCAGATCAGATCAGAGATAAGCAGAGATAATCAAAAATAACCAGATCATTCAAGATCATCACCAGAGATCAGAAGTTCTTGCCAAAGTGCTGCTGTATTCTTCAGAGGCTACCGTCTTCAAAGTTTACATCGTCCAAGGGATAAAGCGATCGTCTTCAGATCGGATTCCTATAGTTGTACTTTCCCAGAATTCAATTGTAATCTTCTTACAAAGTTTGTGAAATAAAGAACACTTTTGTTTTTGCAAACAGCTCCGACACGAAGATCTTCCAAAAAGGACACTCCTCCTTGCACTTTGCTCCAAATCTTTGCTAACATCCTCCCTTGGTAGTATGAAAAAGGTTGGATAGAAGTTTTGGTGGAGGGATGTAAGGATTTGGAGATTAAATCAAAGAGAGAAGCTCTCAATTTGGGGAAGAACACTTGTGAAAGAAAATGGAGGCTTGATGGAATGAAATGAAAGGAAGGGCAACCCTCCTATATGTGGCTGCCATCTAACCCTATTTGGGCCTTGGGGAAAGCCCAATAAGGCTCCTACTAATCCCCCTTGGTTAATTTTAAGTTAGGTTCAAGTTTGGGATCAAAAGGGTCAAGTTTAAGCCTCTAACTTAACCAATCTAACAAGTAGGATTAGTCTAAACTTACTAACTTAATTAGTGGGATTTGTGGGCCATGACTAACAAATCTTGGGGTCCCGTCTAAAGTCTAAGCTACCCGGGTCACTAACACAAGTCGGAACGAGACGAAACTCAAACCCGACTAAACAAATCCCGTAAAATCAATAGTAAATATATAAATTCCCAAAATATAAAAATAACAAAAATATCCTTAGCCTAAAAAGTGGTAATTAGCTAATATAATCACGTGGATTAGGCCTCTATGGTCATGGTTAGTCTCTAGGCTAAGCAGCTCTAAGGTTACACTAGCAAAAGGACAAAATCACAAAACACTAATTTAATGATATTAAAAATAATCAAAATTCACCAATAAATCAATAACATGATTTAAATCTATCATTAAATAATTAATTTTATAAAAGTTCAAAATTGTCCTTGTTTTAGAAAAGTGGTGGTTACATAAAGAACGATCGAAGGCAAGAAGCAAAAGCAAAGCAGCTTTATGTACTTTGACTCCTTCTTCTGTTTCGGTGGTAGAGCCGATGCAAACCTCTCATTCTTTGGTAAATTCTACTCTTCTACAACAGTCAGATAAAGCATTAGTTACTACTAATTCGAAAAAGGATTATGGTTGGATTCTTGATTCCGGTGCCACAAATTATATGACTTTCGATGCATCTATTTTACATTATCACTGCTTGCCCGAATGTTCATCAATTGCTAACACTAATGAGGTCTCATATCCCGTAACTGGAGCGGGAAGAGTCGATTTGACTCCATCTTTATTACTGGAACACACTCTGTTTATTCCTACTCTCTCCAATAATTTATTATCGGCACCTCAAGTAACTGTCTAATTAAATTGTTTAGTATTAATTTATCCAAATTTCTGTTCTTCAGGATATCAGCAACGGGGAGATAATTAGGAGTGGTACTAAGAGAGAGGGGTTATACTATGTCGATGATATCTGTGCAGGGCGTTCTCTATTTACAAAAGGGTCGTCTTGTGTTGGAAAGGATCAAATTTGGTTATGGCGTCAACGGTTGGGTCATGTCTTTTGGCTATTTGAAGCATTTATTTCTAGATTTATCTTAAACTTATAAACCTTCAGATTTTCAATGTGAAACTTGTATTTTGGCAAAAAGTTATCGTATCTCTTATCCAGATAGTTCCAGCAAATTTTGCTTGCCTTTTTCACTTGTGCATTCAAATGTTTGGGGCCCATCTCCTATTACAACTACGTCAGGATTTTGTTGGTTTGTTTTATTCATCGATGATTGCAGCCTTATGACTTGGCTTTATCTACTAAAACATAAAAGTGAAGTTATTGAATGTTTTCGTAATTTTTAAAATGATAAAGACACAGTTTTCTGCTACCTTACAAGTCCTTCGTTCTGATAATGGTGGAGAGTTTGTTAACAAAGGGTTGCAGGATTATTTTAAGGAGCACGGTATTATTCATGAGATTACTTGCCCTTCTACCCCACAACAAAATGGTGTGGCATAGAGAAAAATAGAAAAATACTTGAGGTCACTCGTTCCAGTTTGATTGGTGCAAAAATAAAGCCACATTGGTAGGAAGAAGCCATTACTACTGCAATATATCTCCTCAATTGTGTGCCTACATGCGTTTTGAGATTCCAAACACCATTAGATAAACTTGTAACGTATGTGTCTATTCCCTCCCATCTTACTATTCCTCCTCGTATATTTGGATGTGTAGCATTTGTAAACTTACAAAAAACATTTTTGTTCTAAGCTAGACCCTTGTGCCTTAAAGTGTGTATTTGTGGGTTATCACATGTTTCAGAAAGGATACCATCGTTACAACCCTACTACCCATAAATTTTATGTTTCTATGGATGTTACCTTTTCTGAGCAAGAGATGTTTTATGCTCCATCCACATTTGATTCACATCTACCGAGGGAGAGTAATAATGTTGAAGAAGTGAATTGGATCAATCTGTTTCCAGATAATATGGTGGTGGAAGAAATAGGTGGTATTGATAGTATTGCGAGGTTGCTTGTGGGTCCTGATCACCCCGGAGAGAACATTCCAGTAGTGTCTATTAATGAACAGATTCAGTTTGTGGATCATGACCAGAATAATGATACTAATATTACTGATGCTGCTGAAGGACCCTCTCTTGTCACAAATAGTCTCCCCTCATGCTGATATTTTTGAGGTAAGTAAAAAAATTTTGTTTAATACTAACAATACTCCCGAGTCTATTGATGATGACAGATATCAGTTACCACCGCAGAGTAATCGTGGAGTGCCAGCGGAGAGATTTTCACCGAAACCAATAAAGAAAACCAAATATCTGATTGCTCATTATGTCTACTCATAGACTATCAGAGGCTTCTAAAGTTTTTGTCAGTAATATGTCTGCAATACATGTTTCTAGTAAAGTAAGCGAGGTGTTGTCGAATGTAGCTCCCCTTCCCGAAAATTTTTGAAATTTTTTTTATTATGTATTTGATTTAAATAGTGATTTTAGAATTTTATAAATAATTATTTAGTTAATTATTACGGTAGATGACTTTAGCCATGGTTGAGTTTTAGAGTAACAAACGACTAGGAATCATGGCACGGACAGTGCAGTGGCGTGCATTGACTAGTGTATTAGCCATGCCAGGGAAGGCTGAGCCATAGTGATGCCCTAACTAGGAAAATCAGGCTAAGTTGTGACATGACCCTATAAATAATTTAATTATTTAACTATTATTATATTGTGGACTTGTAGGAGATCCGGCTGCACCAATTTAGTCCGAACTGGACCCAAACCAAACCTGAATCCGGGTAGGCATGTAGTGAGATCAAATACACCCGTGTAGACATATTTCAAGTAGATGCAATGCCTATTATTGGTTATTTTATTTTGTTATTATTATTATTATTGGTATTATTGATATATTGAAGGGATTTATTGTTGATGCTATAATTAATATAAAATATCTTTATTATCGATTACTTGTGTTCTCAGGAAAATATATATTATCGTGTAGATAGATATATTTTACAAGTAGTAATTTTGGTATGTCCAAATTAGTATATTCGTATATAAATGACTTATTACATAAAATATTTATATTATTGGTACTAATTGATATTTTTATTAGAAATAGGGTAACCAATTATGAGATATATATGGTATGTAAATGTATGCACATATATTATTCTAGGAGTATGCTTGTATATAAAAGCAATTAAGGCTTTAGAATTTTTATAAGTGTTTATGTGTGTGTGTGTGTGTGTGTGTGTGTGTGTGGTGTGTGTGTGTGTGGTGTGTGTGTGTGTGTGTGTATATATATATATATATATATATATTATATATATATATATATATATATATATATATATATATATATATATATATATATATATATATATATATATATATATATATATGGAAATACATGTATATACAAGAGTATAATAGTTATAAAAAACAAAATAAATAAAAAAAACCCAAATCCCATGAGCCCCCAAGCTTCCCAAGAGCCCAGCCCGCACACCTATCCTAGCCCGATCTCAGCTCAGCCCGCACAAGCAAACTAAAATCGAGCAGTTCCCAAAGGGAACCCCAGCCCGACCCCTATATCACAGCAGCATATATAATAAGGATCGAACGAAAGGAAGAAAATTCACGAAATCCTAGCCTCGGCTAACCCCAGGACAGCGTCGCCTCCCTGACACCTACGCGTGCACCCAGCCACCCGTGCACGTGCGCCAGCGCCACCGTGGGCCACCGACCGGCCGACCATGCCGAGCACAGTGCGGAAACAACATCAACCACAACACCCACGAGGCCGACTTCGTAGCACGTGTTCTCAGCGTATGCTGGATCTTTTAGCGATCGACCACTTCAGGTACGAGCACAACATATACACCCTCAAATCCTTTCAGTTGGTTTTTATTTAGACGAACTAGGTCGTCCAGAAAATCGACGCCAAAACTGGCAAATAACTGTTCGAAAACAGGACAGTTTCGTAGGGCTAGCACCTATATTGGAAGGCCGATTTCGATCGAACAAATGAGCGATTTAAAAATCTAATTAAACATAGTGGAAGACATATAAAGGGCTATAAGATACTTTTTATAGATTTATTTTTCATCTATTGTACACCGATTAATTCGATCATAAAGTTTAGCAAAAATCTGTTTTCAAAACATTAAAAATTCTCGATACGGGGTCCATCCCGCCAAACCGGGCGCCATGGTCGTGAACCGAAGGCATCGAAAGGTGCGTAACGGCTTCGTGGTCGTGTGGGCTTTGACAGAATTCAAATTGGTTGCGTGTGCGCGACGAATTTGATCCGTATCCGTATCGACCTCTGTGTAAGTTTCCCAATTACTTTGTGCACACTCGTCAGATCGAGACGAAACTTACGCCAACAGGACCGTATCATTTTTCTGGTCCTGTATGCCAAGTTTGGTTCGATTCTGAGACAGTTGATCGGATCGTCGTTTTGCGGGCCTCACGATCCGATTTAACGGGTGATTTTGTGCACGGCCCACCGGAATCCAAAATTGGACATACCATTGGGTTCGAATCATCAAAACAAATCCGTAGACATATAGTTTGACGAATTTAGAGACCATTGACTCTGGCACACTTTTTGCTGCAAAGCGGGTCCGACGACGGACACCGTTTTGGCCCAAAATTACCGTTTTACCCCTATGTCCAGAATTGGACTTAAGGACAGACAACCCTAGCTAATTTGACTTTATGTGGAATGTTGGTAATTTTATTTTAGTTTTCGAAGACAGTTGTGATGATTTGGACTTTATGGCTTAGCAGTTGACTAAATTTTGTTGGATCTGCGTGCAACCTCCAGGCAAGATACCTTGCCTCCCTCAACAGTTTATTTACATACATATTTGTATTATTATATAGTTTTACTAGTTGATTATTGACATGTGATTTGTACATCGTGCATGCTTGTATATATATAGTTCTTGTTCATAGTTAATTTTGTAGTTCATATTGGATTGGTTCTCTCGTGTATCTTGATTGGGTCGTGTCGTGTCATCACCTGTACTTGGACTGAGTCGCATCCTGTCATAGGATAAATAAGTCATAACGGAACTGTTGTACCTTGAATTCTTGAAGCTAACCTGCGAGTCTACATTAGGGGCGAGGGTTAGTAGTTATTTGTATTTTGATTTCGTAAAGCTAACCTGTGAGTCCACACTAGGGGCGAGGGTTAGTAGTTATCTGTTCCGTACATGCGAGTCCATACTAGGGGCGAGGGTGATTCTTGATGCTAGCCTGCGAGTCCACACTAGAGGCGAGGGTTAGTAGTTGTTTCAAACCTGCGAGTCTACACTAGGGGCAAGGGTTTGAGTATCCATTGATCTCGTGACTTGTTTGCTCTTGTTCTCATCCAGTAGTTCATTTATGCGTAGTGGTTCTTGTATCCGTGTTCATGATCATTCTATCAGTAGTCATTTGTCCATAGCCACTTGTTAGTAGTCATCATGTCAGTAGTCAGTTGTCATGATTCTGTCTCTTTTCTTGTTTATATTATTGTATGATTAAACTGTTAGATAGGCATATTTTTATGTATCTTGCTATGTCCCCTGAAGACCTGATGATCTCTTCAGGTTTAGTGATTGCATGGAGTTAGCTAGTAGTTCTGGATGGCGGATGTGATGATACACTTGCGGGATGCATGTATCGTTATTACGTTATTATTCGCTCGTGTTTTCATACCTTATCATGAGATATCCTGTTTCTTGATTCAGTTTTAGACTCTTGTTACTTTCTTTAGAGTCTTATCGGACATTATGCTAGTGGGCTGCAGACCACGACCCATAGTGTTCATTCATGTTTCGTACACTTATTGTGGATTTGAGATATAGATTTACCTTTGCCATGATTTGGCAGTTAACCATAGCCGTGACAGCGTTTACGTATTCGAGTCGGACTGGAGTCCGTTTGATGCGTAGCTGGCTTGCTCGCGCTCTTGCGTCCGAAAAACGGGTGCGGGTAGTGACATCGAATGCCAAATGGGCTGCTACTATGGAAGGAGAAATGGAAGCACTTCAGAAGAACAAGACATGGGAATTAGTATCACTACCAGAAGGGAAGAAACATGTTGGTTGTAGGTGGGTGTACACCATTAAACAAAAGTCGGACGGTTCGATCGATAGGTACAAAGCAAGACTTGTAGCTCGAGGGTTTACTCAAATGTATGGTGTTGATTATGAGAAAACTTTTGCTCCTGTGGCCAAAATTAACACTATACGAGTTTTGCTGTCATTGGCTGTAAACCTTGATTGGCATTTACAGCAGTATGATGTGAATAATGCTTTTCTGCATGGAGATCTAAAAGAAGAAGTGTATATGTCATTGCCACCAGGACACGATGTCCCTCATAATTCTGGAGGTGTGGTGTGTAGATTGAAAAAGGCCTTATATGGTTTGAAGCAGTCTCCACGGGCCTGATTTAGTAGATTCCGATTTGCTATGAAGAAGTACGGATATATGCCGTGCAATGTGGATCATACTTTGTTCTTGAAGAAAGTGGGTGATAAAATTACAGCTCTTATTATATATGTGGATGACATGATCGTAACAGGAAATGATCTTAATGAGATGAGTAAATTAAAGGATTGTCTTTCTTCTGAGTTCGACATGAAAGATCTGGGTGGATTAAAGTATTTCTTGGGTATCGAGGTTAACCGTTCCAACCAAGGTACTTTTCTGTCGCAACGTAAATATGTGCTTGATTTGCTAGAAGAAACAGGGATGCTTGGTTGTGAGCCAATCAAGTCTCCTATTGAGCAGAATCACAGTTTGGAGGAATGTCCTAATCAAACCCCAGCTAACAAAGGGAGATACCCGAGGTTAGTTGGACGCTTAATTTATTTGTCTCATACCGGACCTGATATTGCATATGTTGTAAGTGTGGTAAGTAGGTTCATGCACAATCCGGATAAGCAACATATGGATGCAGTTGTGAGGATCTTGGGGTATTTGAAGTCAGCGCTTGGAAAGGGCCTTTTATTCTCAAAACATGGCAATACAGATATTTTCGGGTACTCAGACTCGGATTGGGCCGGAAAAGGAGATAGAAGATCGACGTCGGGTTATTTTACCTTTGTTGGTGGTAATCTTGTTACTTGGAAGAGTAAGAAACAAAAGGTTGTTTCTTTGTCAAGTGTTGAGGCCGAGTATCGGACGATGGTGAAGGACATATGTGAGTTACTATGGTTGAAAGGGTTTATGGGGTAGTTGGGTTTCTCTTATGGAAAACCTATTAAGTTGTTTTGTAATAACCAATCTGCAATTAAGATTGCTGAAAATCCAGTGCAACATGATCGAACAAAACATGTGGAAATTAACAGAAACTTTATCTATGAGAAGTTGGAGAACAAGAAAATTGAGGTGTCATATGTTAATATTAAAGGACAGCTTGCAGATATGTTAACAAAGGCCCTATCAAACACAGCCTTCGCCAATTCACTTGTCAAGTTGGGCATATGATATATATGCTCCACCTTGAGGGGAAGTGTTGAATCATAGCTAATATGGATACAACTTGTGCATGAACAAGCCTTCTATCTTTAGCCTCCTTGTGTATTAATTGTATAATACACCTTCTATCTTTAGCCTTAAGAATCTCTTATAAATCTTCTATATTCAGCCTTGTAAATTTATATATAAACCATACTATGGTGGAGCAATAAAAAATAATATTCTTTAATACTTCTTTTCTACTCTTAATTCAATTTTTCCAGTTGACAATGTAACTGTGTCCTTATCACTTAATTAATGGAAACACTTTCTTGCTCAAAAAAAAAAAAAACTGATTCCCTATAACTACAACGTGTCTTATCTCTACGGCTTCAAAACATGGAAGGGATGAACAAGTTTAAAAACAAAAAAAAAAAAAAAACTAAGGTCACTTGCGATTGAAAATTGAGTCAAGTAAAGAGAAAAAAAAATTATTTGTTGTAGATTTTGGTGGATTGGTGATGCCTAAGAAAATAGCCAGATATAACCTTTGGGCTTTCAAAGAGTCAAATTTTTTGGTCGAGGCTATGTAAAATTCATACACGAATATAAAAATATTTGTTTGCTATCTATACTCGAACTCGACCCAATTTTTGTAGGGTTCTTAAGCATCCGAACTGAATTAAAGTCTTGTTGGGCTGGCTAATACTTCTCTCTCACCGCTTGAAAACGACTAAAAGATGAGTCCTATAAGTCGTATGTATATCAACAAAAATATTTTTCTAGCTATCCCATATATATTTACATAGTTAACAACAAATAACAAAAATTATAAAATCTTTCTAACAATCTGAACATATAACAAATACCAAAATATATTCAATATTAAAATTATATTTAAATTAAGTATATTGTATAATCTAGCTAACACATGTCCAAAAAATTTAAAATATATCTATAACAAATTCTAAAAAAATATATTCAAATTATATTTATTTTTAATATAACTTAAATTATTATCTAATTTTTTAACAATCACAACAATTTTGTACATGCAATGCACATAAATGTGACCAGTATATACTAAAAAAATGGGTTATCCCTTATGGTTTTTTTAATGCTATATCCCTCATGTTCAATCCAGTAGTTTCCACAACAAATTATTAATGCTCCTACGGTCCTACCAACTTAGCCTCCACACACAACTACACAAGTAATAAAGCTAAAGATCACTAGTTTTTATTTTATCAAAATTCGAACCGAACTGGAAATACTTACCGTTTGAATATTATGGTTATTTAGTTTTAGGAGCTCATATAATATATATTAGAAATTTGTATTTATATCTTCGTATTATTCAGAAAAGGGTTTGGAACTCATCCTAATAGTCGACTTTGGTTGACCATCCAAAGCGAAGACCTAAACGCAAATTTTGAACGAAAATATGTGAGAGTTGTGACTTGGGTTATTTGCTTTTCTGTGTCCAGTCGATAATAAGACTTGTAACTATGTTGTTTTATCATGATCTCGACAGCAACACAATCTTTCAAAACTTTTGAGTTACAACCATTCAACCATGCGACTGGGATGAGAGACATCTAACTATACACTAAGGCCCCGTTTGGTTCACGGAATAATAGCATTGGAAAAGGAAAGTAATTACTTTCCTATTTTTGCATGTCAAAAGAAAGTATGAGAAAAGAAAAATAATTCACATAGGAAACAAAAAAGGAAAAAAGTGTCCAACCAATAATTCACTTTTCCACTATAGAAAATTCACTTTTCTTTTAAATTTCCTTGGCCTCTCCAAACACAAAAAAAAATAGATGAAAATTATAATTTTTCAAAGAAAGGGAAAGAACAAGGAATTGATTTACTTTCCTTTTTCTTTCTACGAAAAACTAGGCCTAAGCCCATGAAGTCGTCCCCATCGAAACTACCGCCATAATCGTTGTGTGGCTGTCGAGACCGTGATAGAAACAAACAATAGTGTTACAAGTATCATTCTCAATTGGTCAATAAAAAAACTAAACAAATCAAGTCACACAATCCTTAACATGCAAAACTAAATAATCTAAATCACACAATCCTTACCATGCCCAAGTCACATAACTCTCACATTTTTCCGATAGGTTTAGAGTCTCGTATAATATCAACAATTTATGTTTATGCCTACATTTTGGATGGCCAGTCCAAATCAACAGTTAGGACAAGACCCAAACTCTATTATGGACAATATGAAGACATAAACGTAAATTTGTAAATTATACGAGACCCTAAAAGTAAATAACCCTAAAGATTATGCCTGTAAGCGAGGTCATCTGAAATTCATGTTTTATTTTGGGTTATTTAGTTTTGGGTTTAAAATTTTGTGTTTAAGTTTTTGTACCATAATAGGATTTGAGTCTCATCCTAACGAGTGACTTGGATGACCATCTAAAATGGATACCTAAACATAATTTTTGAATTCTATAGGAGACCAAGAACTTAAAGGAAATAGTGGAGATTATGTGACTTGGATTTTTATCTATTTTTGCATGGTAAAGATTTTGTGTGACTTGGTTATTTATTTTACATGACATGTGTGATTTAGGTTATTTATTTTTGTTGTGACCAATCGAAAATAATTAGATTTGTGACATTCTTTGTTTGCTTCTGTCACTATCTCAACAGCCACAACTCTCCTGGCGGCAGTTTCAGTTATGACAACTTCATGGGCATCATGTATTATCATATATCTCTCGTCCCGGTTGCATTGTTAAATGCTTACAGCTCAAGAGTTTGAGAAGACTGTGCGATTCTTGAACTAAATAACCCAAACAACACAACCCTCACATATTTATGTTTAGTTTTGAGGCCTCATATAATATTCAAAATTTGTGTTAAGTCTCCATTTTGGACGGTCAGCAGAAATCGACCGTTAGGACGAGACATAAATACAAACTTTTAATATTATACGAGACCCTAAAATCAAGTAAACCTTTTAGTTCTTGTATGTTGCAAATTGGACTTTCAATACTTTGAAATATATTGTAACTTAAAAGTTGTCGAATCACACTTCCAATATTTGAATGGCTCTGAAAGAGACGGTAATTGTTGGAGTGGGTGGGGTTTCCAACCTATGTGGAGAAGACCTCGGAGTGCAACGAGCGCCGTATGTATGTCAAGAAGCTCGGGGAGGTGATGAGGCCATTCGGAGACGAAGGAGAAGCTCGGGAGCCATCATAGGACATTCGAGAACCAAGGGGGCGAACTCTGGCCGAGTTCTGCCCCTTGGTGTCCAGAACCTTTCTGGAACGCCCACACAGAGTTCTGGCCGAACTCTGTGTCGTTGGGCTGAGGCTAATTTCAGGATATTTTTATACCGTTGGATCGTATCCTGCGGTCCAGATTTTGCTGCAGAATTAGGGGATTTACATATGGTTTTTCCTAACCCTAATCACATACAACGGAGAGAAAAAGATAGAGGAAGGAGGCAAGAGTGTCATTGCAACTTTGGTAGAGAAGAAGGAGGATTGAAGGCCGTTTTGGAAGGAGGATCGTGTTCGGGTAATCTTTACTCGTCGTCTTTGTTCTTCGTAGCCTTGTAATCAATATTTCTTGCTTCCAAGTGTTGTGGAGATCCGTCTTGGATCGGGAGAAGTTTGTAGAGGATGTACTCCTTTATTTCATTAGTGAAGCCTTCTCAACTTCTCAAGGGTTGGACTCCGATCGTCCCGTGGTTTTTTTCCGCAAGGGTTTTCTACGTCAAAATTCTCTGTGTCTACGTGGATTGTTTTGGTGTTTGGTTCGTGCATTGTATTGCTCGATTCTCTCGCATGTACTCTCTGGTTTGGAAAATGGTTTTCACGTTTCTTTTCCAACAAAGTGGTATCAAAGCCAGGTTCTGGAATTCAGAAGGGTGTCAGGAGTTGACAGAAAAACTAGAGAGGAGAGATGGACGCGAAGCCGTGCGCATGGTAAACCTGAACGGTACCAACTATCACTATTGGCGGAGCAAGATGAAAGATTTGCTGTTTGTCAAGAAGCTGCATCTGTCTGTATTTGCTTCCGAGCGACCAATTGATAAATTCGAGGAGGACTGGAATTTTGAGCACATACAGGTGTGCAAATATATCAGGCAGCTCGTTGACGAGAACGTGTACAACAATGTTGCCAATATTGAGCATGCGAAGACGTTGTGGGATAAGCTGGAATCTTTATATGCGAAGAAGACCGGGGTAAACAAGTTGTTCCTAATCCGGACGATGATGGGTCTACAGTACAAAGATGGGGCGTCTATTACGGATCACTTGAGTGATTTCTAGGACGTGGTTGACCAGCTATCTTCGATGGGAGTCAAGTTCGACGACGAGGTTCAGGGACTATGGCTATTATGTACATTGTCAGACTCGTGGGAGATCGTACGAGTATCTATGATCGCTTTTGCTCCAGAAGGCGTAGTCAGTCTGGAGTTTGCCAAGAGCGGGGTGCTGAATGAAGAGATGCGGAGACAGGGTACTTCATCCACATCCTACCATTCAGAGGCACTAGTTTCAGAGAGCAACGGAAGGGGAAAAGCAGGGGTCCAGGTGGTGGCAGAGACAAGAGCAGAGAGAAGTCCAAGGGTCGGTACGAGGACTCGGAGTGTTACCATTGTGGCAAGAAGGGACACATCAAGCAGAATTGTTTCGCTTAGAAGAGAGAGAAGAAGGGCGACAAGGGGAAGCAAGATGAGAACACTACAGCGATGGCCTCAATACATGGAGGTGATGTGATCATCGTAGGTGATAAGGTTATCAAAAACCTTGCCTGCGATGACAATTCTTGGCTGGTGGACTTAGGGGCTTCAGCGCACGTATCTCATAACAGGGTACTATTTGCTACTTACACGACAGGCGACTGTGGAGTTTTGAAGATGGGCAATAGAGATGTGTCGAAGACGGTTGCCATTGAAGATGTACATTTGAGGACGAAAACGGGTGCAGTTCTTATTCTCAAAGATGTTCGTCATGTCCCTGATATCCGCTTCAACCTGGTGTCGATTGGAAGGTTAGATGACAAGGGATTCTTCGGTCTCTTCAAGAATAGTCAGTGGAAGCTTTCCAGAGGTTCGATGGTGATTACCAGAGGAAGCAAGAAGTCCGGTCTCTACTATATGGAGGGGAGCGCACAGGGGACACAGGAGGTAAACGTAGTTTCTGACACGTCTACTGAGTTGTGGCACAGGCGGCTTGGCCATATCAGCGAGAAGGGGATGAGCTACTTAGTGAACAGAAAAGTGATTACAGGGCTTAAGTCTACAAAGTTAGAAAAGTGCACGCACTGCTTAGCTGGGAAGCAAAATATGGTATCTTTTCAAAGTCACCCAAGTTCAAGGAAGCCGGCGTTGCTCGAGTTGATTCACTCAGATGTCTGCGGTCCTATGAAGGTAAAATATATTGGTGGTGCTTCTTACTTTGTAACTTTTATTGATGACTGTTCCAAAAAGGTTTGGGTCTATGCCTTAAAGACCAAGGATCAGGTGCTGCCCACTTTCAAAGAGCTTCAGACCTCTGTTGAAAGAGAGACGGGCAAGAAGTTATTGTGTGTTCGGTCCGACAACGACGGCGAATACATTGGTCCCTTTGATGCTTATTGCATAGAGCAAGGGATACGACACCAGAAGACTCCGCCCAAGATACCTCAGCTCAATGGTGTAGCGGAGCGCATGAACAGGACACTGATGGAGAGAGTATAGTACCCCGTCCCTACATCGTGCCCCGTTGTTCGTCCACGGGGTGCGCGAGAAAGGAACACTGTCGCTATCGACTCGGTCGGGACCGATAGGTCGGGATCGATCGAATCGATCGAACGGGAATGGTTGAATTAAGATCCATTCCCCGTTATGGAATGGCCTCTTCAGAACCAAGTCCCATATTCAGCGGGCGGCGCCTCAAGGATTGACTCTGCGGCTGAGTCGGGAGAGACCTCCCGTTGCTCTGCTTTTCACGCCGCTTGCGTTGGTTTTGGCTTTATTTTCTGAATGCGTTTTCGTGAATGTTTTCGATGGTTTTCATGGCTTACGTTTCGAACTTCGCATTCTTATCGAAATTCCTTGAATAACACGGTGTTCTAATCGGTTATTTGTGCGATTTCAGGTGATCGCGTAGGCAACGTCTAGCACAGCCAACCAGTTTCTCGTCTTAAGTTAATACTAAGGTGAGTGGCTGACCCTTCTTTCCTCAACCCTCTTCTCAAATACATTATCAATACTAGACATGTGCTATGCTAGATGTAATGCAACGACATAAATGATATTCCAATGAACGGTTACACGATGTCCCACGAACACGAACTATACAGATGCTTGTCATATAATATTATCGTGCCTGCAATTATCAAATCATATAGAACCGTGCTAAGGATGGATGAATCGATTAATTGAATGTCGCAACGAAACTCTAAGATGTGCCTTGAAATAACAATTAACTTAGCACGGTCATGGACAACTTGTCGACAAGGGCGATTGTTTCTTCAGACGGTATCCCGAGGCCACGGGACCGTTCCGGCCTAGGAAGAAACACGGATAGCTATGCCGGATGCATGCCACGGTAGGCAGTGGCTTTCAATGGGGCTCGCTACCCGCGCTGAAGGACCTCTGTCTACTAAGCTATATGTCCAGGATGGCTTGTCGTGCCAGTGACCTTCACGAACGTACTCAATTACGTATCATTATTATCAACATGACAGGGAAGAACATGGTAAGTTTACGCTACGATGGCACGCTCTGCCGGGGGTAAGTTCTATCGTTATCATACGGTTGTGCCTTCAAATATAAGTTGAATTGAGTAGGATGGCTAGAAACTTCAGTAAATAATTGTTCGCACGCTCACTTAAATTCTTCAACGAATGAGAGCACGGGATTTAAATTGCCACGTACCAGCACAAAGTGTAAAGTGCTGACCCTCGCTCTCAACAGGTACTCGGGACCAGGATAGCGTGCCAAGGAACTGAAGGCGACGCTCCTTTCTTTTGAAGCCTTGCTAGAGCGAAGGCTAGCTCTGCAACATTTTGAAGACTCCAACTCAACTGCATCATGAGTCACAAACTCTCGCCGATCCCAGGTCTTAGAGAGTCGTTTTGATGTTTGTAAAAAGGGATGTAAATGTATGGAATGACTATCTCATCGATGTCGGTTGTAAGCCCGCGAGGCCTCCTTTGTAATCGAGTCTGTAATCTACTTATTATCAATAAAAATGCAAGTTTCCTTTTATAAATAAATGTGTTCAATTTCTCTGCGTACTTATATATGCTATTGTTTCGGATAACCTTATGAACCGTCTTGTGCAAGCGCAACTTAGGCTTGCATGGCATCACGCCCGGGGGACGGCTATCGATTCTATCGAATCGGAGCGTGACAGGGAGTGTGGTATTTGCTGTCAGAAGCAAATTTGTCAGGCAGTTATAGGGGTGATGCTCTTCTCACAACTGATTATATTATTAATTTATCTCTTAGTGCTCCTTTGTAGGGTGATGTGCCTGACAAAGTATGGTACGGCAAAGAGCCGTCATACAATCACCTGCGAGTATTTGGTTGTAAGGCTTTCGTGCATGTACCGAAGGACGAGAGGTCCAAACTTGAGCCGAAGACGAGGCGGTGCGTCTTTGTCGGCTACGGTCGAGATGAGTTTGGCTATAGACTCTATGACCCAGTGGAAAGAAAGCTCTAAAGAAGCAGGGACGTTGTATCATCGAGGATCAGACAACGACCAACACTCAGGATTCCGAGACGCCTTCTGAGGCTGAAGAATTGCCTGAGTTAGAGTCATTTCGCTTCGAGCAGTTTCCAGAGGACATCACAGAGGATCCAGTTATGGGGGAGCCAGTACATGGAGTTGCTCCCAACCTTGATCATCAGCATGCTGATGGTGGTCAGGGTGTCCCTCAGGAGGATGAGCATACCGGAAAGGCAGTTCCTGAAGGGGAAGAGGCTGTTGGTATATAACCAGCACCGGTGGCTCCATTGAGAAGGAGCGACAGAGAGCGTCGACCATCTACGAGATACTCACCGGATGAGTATGTGCTACTGACTGACCGGAGAGAGCCCAAAATTTTTGTAGAGTCTATAGAAGATGAACACATGCAGGAGTAGATGCAGGCTATACAGGAGGAGATGGGTTCCTTACACGCCAATCTACTTACGAGCTGGTGCGATTGCCAAAGGGCAAGAAGGCTTTGAAGAATCGATGGATGTTTAGAGTGAAGCAACGGATGATGCTACTCGCCCTCGATACAAAGCGAGGCTGGTAGTTAAAGGCTACGGTCAGCGAAAAGGCATAGATTATGATGAGATCTTTTCGTCGGTCGTCAAGCAATCGTCTATTCGGGTGGTGCTAGCATTGGCAGCCAGTTTCGACTTAGAGGTCAAGAAAATGGACGTGAAGACGGCATTCCTCCATGATGATCTTGAAGAGGAGCTACATAGAGCAGCCAGAGGGATTCTATGAGAAAGGCAAGTCACATTTGGTCTGTCGGTTGAGTAAGAGCTTGTATGGTCTAAAGTAGGCTCCGAGGCAGTGGTACAGGAAGTTCGAGTCGTTTATAGGGGAGCATGGTTATGCACGGACGACATCGGACCATTGCATATTTGTGAGGTACTTTGCCGAGGATGATTTCATCATTTTATTGCTCTATGTTAATGACATGCTATTAGTGGGTCGGAATGCCACTAGGATAGGGGAGTTGAAGCGTCAACTGGGCACGACTGTCACGACCCGTACCCTAGAGTATGGGCACGAAAAGTGGGTACGTCCAGCCTACGCCACAGTATCGGCAGTAGAACACTGTCCTAGGTCAATCATCTAACAATATATAAGGTACCTGTACAGTATATACACTCCGAATGAAGGTGACATAGCAGAATACAATCTCAATCACATCTAAGGTAGAATACGATAAAAGATCGATAGATAAAACTGAAATCCACAAAGATATAAGCAGACAGAAGTCTAAGTGTCTAAGATATCACAAATCCAAAAAATATCTCAAATCTCAAATACAGTAATCCATAGAGTAAATACAGCTCAAGACAACTGAAAATAAAAAAAAAACCCTAGCTATCTACTCCAACCTCTACTGTGTCTCCTCTAGGCTAGCAGGTAACCTCCAAGCTATCTGTAAAATTTATCAACAGGTCCAGTCAAGACAGAAGCGAGCACAATACATCTCATGCAAATCATAACAGGTTAGGAAGTATAAACATGCTAGAGAGTAAGATACATGAGCTGTAAGAAAATGTACACGAAAACAAGAGAGATATTTGTAAACTAGAAATATATACATGATAAGTAAGAACTGTAAGTGACTAGTAATTTAGAGCACAATATGGTTATGTAGACGGTACGATATTGTACACGAGTAATCTACAGAGGTTGTACACGAGTAATCTACAAGATTGAATACATAACCACTTTTACTCCCCGCCTCAATCAATACACAAGGATCTAGTCAAGTTATGTTATTGCACACTAAGTATAGTTGTACACGATGATCATGTGAGCACATGAGTATACACGATTTCACACGATTTGTACACGAATAACACGAACACAAGGAGTACACGATGCCCATGATAAAGTACACGAACACGAAATATCCGATGTATCCGCTAAAGGAATAAGATCGCACGACAAGATCCATATAGTACTAATCCGTGTTACCAACGTGTCAGCATCAAGTAAAGTAATCTAAAGCAGGAAATATAATCCTAAACAAGATATGAAATGATCAGAGAATGTACTCGCCTGATAACCTGAACAGCTGATAGGTATAGAGGTCCAAACTGAAGCCACAGAGTCCTATTTAAAGCAACACAGGTTACAAGGTGTTCAAGTTGTAATAAATGAATTTCTACAAGTAATCCATATTATTCTAGGCTCTTCTAAGTTAAGTCAACTCTAGGTCAACTCTGGACAACAATCTAGTCAAACTAGATCAAGTGTTGATTTACAGTTGACTTTTGGTCAACTGGTCAACTCTGGTCAAACAGGGTCAATTCTAGTCTAATTATTAAAGATATAAAGTTGTACTTCGTCATTCGTACGTCGAAACTTACGACACGCGAATCGAGATAAGATAATCAATGGTAAGGTTAATAATCTTATTATAGTAATCCACGTGTCTATCTTGTCAATTTCAGCGATGTGAGATCATTGGAATCGACCGATCTCAGTTTCGTTATACTAATCCCGAAATACGAACATTATAAGAATTAATTATAATAAAAGGTGATACATAGAGAAACTATATACAAACATTGTCGGATGATGAAATAAATATTGCCAACGTGTCCAGAATGGTCAAATTAGCTAAGATAGCCTACCCATCGGTCCAGTTTGGACACAAGGGCAAAAAGGTAATTTTGGGTCAAAAACGGTATCCGTGTCGGAGCCGTTTACACCGAAAAATGTGCAAGAAAACAAGTCTACAAAATATAACAAATTATATGTCCACGAGTCCAAAATGACGATACGAAGTCAACGGTATATCCAGAATTGGACTCCGTTGACCCGATCTCAATTTGGTCCGTTGACCAAAACATTGAAATTCTGGTTTGCACGAAAATACGTGCCGGAGCCAATGTCCTCAAAACTCAGTAAATTATATGTCAACGAGTCCATAATGACGATATGGACTCAACGGTATATCCAGAATTGGATTCTGATGAGCCGGCGTTAAAAAGTCCCGTTGATCCGGACTGTGGGGCCCGCTTTGCACCAAAATACGTGTCAGGGCCCATGTCCTCCAAATCTAACAAATTATATAAATTCGTGCCAGAACGATGCCACGAGTCTACTGGTGGTGTCGGAAATGAAATCTGGAGTCCCAAGTTCAAAAATAAAATTTTACAAGTTGGAAATTACGAATTCGGACGGCTAACTTTGGTGTCAAATTCAACCAATCAAACAAGCTCACAATGAAACAAAACTGGAGGGGTAGGAAGAGGGTTATACCAACTGTGCACAGGAACTGGTGGTACACCAAATGAAGCTGCGATGGAGGAGGTACGAGTTGACGAAGTTGGCTCCGCAAAACTGTCCAAAATTTATACAATTTAAACGGTCAACTTGGTGGGGTTTTGATGTACCAAACGTTAAAATTAACGGACGAAAATTTAGGAGAGTGAAGATGGATATACCTAAATTGTGATGGAGCAAAGAAATCGTTGATCCAACGGTCATATTTCCTGAAAAACTCGCACAAAGTTGCTGCGACGGAACGCCGTTCTGGAATCCATTCTGAGCACGTCACGACGAGATTCTGTGTAAAACGCACGAATAGCCTACATGGCGCGTCCCGGAGGACGGTGGCCGCCACGGGGAGGTACGGCGGAGGTCGCCGGGCCAGGGGGTGGCCGGTCACGACGGTCGTGGCGCCGGCGGCGTCGCCCGCACCGCGCGGCCAGTAGCGCGACTGCTGCTGCAGCCCACTGCTGCACGCTCGCTGCTGCTGCAGTTGCGGGAGCTGCGCTGCCTGGCACGACGGCACGGCCACGGCGCCTGGCGGCGGGGGTGGTGGCGGTTGAATAGTGGAGATGGTAGTGTTGAGGTGATGATGGGGGTGGTGTTCGGCTATGATGGTGGTGGTGCGTGGGGTGTGATGGGAAATGAGAGAATGGTGAAGTGAGGAGGAGGAGAGTGAGCTGGGAGAAGGAGGATGGAGATGATGATGATGGTGATGAAGAATGGGGTCGACCATAGGGCTGTTGGGATGGAGCTGCTGGAATAGATTAGGAAGAGAGAGAGAGATAATTGAGAGGGAGAGTGTATATGTGTGTGTAAAATAATGAGGGGAAAATAGAGAAAGAAAAGTGATTCTCCACATAAAAATTAGGGTCGTCCACATGGAGGAGGTTGAGTGTGTGAGTTGTCAAATAGGAATGGAGGGCTAGGATTAATATGAGTGAAATCAAGGGTGGGAATAAAATAGGGGATTATATTTACTTTAGGGATTTAAATCAATAAAATATACATTAAATATTTGAAGTGGAAAAAACTAGGTATTTAATATTTTCCAAAGGCAATGAGAGTGAGGGTGTCATGAGAGAGGGTAACCCGAAGCTTGGACTGGGTTCGGTTGAGCCGGGTCGGGTCAAAATCGGACATGGTAATAATTGAATTTAAATAGGTGTTTATGCATAGATAAATAAGTAGTATGTGGGAGCTCAAATAAATGGGACACAAGTATCATGCGGGTAGTAGGCTTCATGTGGGCCATGTCCATATTTTAGGTCGACTTGGTTGGATCGATGTCGGGTTCCGAAATTAAATTGGAAGTCAGGTCACAAATTACGGTGGATAATTAATTGGCCTAAATTGACCCAAAAGTTGTGCGAAGAAAATAAAGCACAAGATGGTGTGTCTGAGTGGAACACGAAGTTCATGGGTGAAGAGTGTCTCAAGCAGATCATGCATGAGGAGTTTGTTTCAAGAAAATGACTGGTCTTGTGCTCCCAAATTAAAAGTCATGGTAACATGCATATGAGGATCAATGAAAAGAGTGGGAAATCAATTAATAATCAAATGGTCTAAATTAACCCGAAGTTGTGCGAAGCAAAAAGGAGTACAAGGGAATAAGTTTGAGTGGGACATCATATACCAAAATGAAGGTAATCATGTCCACTACAAAACTCATGAAGAAAGTTTCCAGAGATGAACATCCCTGACACTCTAAATATCAAAGGCACGAAAAAGTACATTCAAGGATAAAAAATAATCAAAATAAAATATTTATTTAGAAAAATAATTCAATCGTAAAATAAAAAAATTAACCCAAAATTCAGGGTGCTCACAGCGGCCTTCTCTATGAAGGATTTTGGGTACAGCAAAGACTAATCTTGGGATGGAGATCAGCCAAGAGAAAGAGAGTCCAAGCTTCTACATTGTCCCAAAAGAAGTACATTCACCGGGTACTTCAGCGTTTCGGGATGGACGGGTCAAAGAAAATGAGTTGCCCCCTTACGGCTCACTTTAAGTTCACAGAGAAGGAGTGTCTATCTATCGAGGACGAAAAAGAAGATATGGAGCGGGTTCCATATGCCTCAGCTGTGGGAAGCCTTATGTATGCTATGATATGTACGAGACCAGATATCGCTCATGTATTTGGCACAGTTAGCAGGTATCTTTCAAATCCTGGGAGGGTACATTGGAGTGCGGTTAAGTGGATTCTACGATATCTTCATGACACTGTCGATTGGAGAATTTATTTTGGTGGTGACGAGCCGAAGCTGGTTGGATATACCGACGCTGATATGGCTGAAGATGTAGACACAAGGCAATCGACTTCGGGCTATGTGATAATGTTTGCTAGAGGAGCAATATCATGACAGTTGCTGTTGTAGAAGTGTGCTGCATTGTCGACGACAGAGGCGGAGTACATTGCGGCGACAGAGGCTTGCAAGGAGTTGCTATGGCTGAAAAAAACTGTTGCAGGAAATGGGGCTGAAGCAAGAGCAGTATACTTTGCTTTGCGATAGTCAGAGTGCTATTCACCTTGTGAAGAATCAAACCTTTCATAGCCGGTCCAAGCACATCGAGACTCGGTATCATTGGATACGGGATGTGGTTGAGAAGAAGGGCGCGGACCTTGAGAAGGTTCAATAAGATGATAACATAGCAGATATGTTCACCAAGATTCTACCAAGGGACAAGTTTGAGTTCTGCAGACAAATCGTCGGAATGACGATCCCCTCCACATAATTGTGAAGGAGAAGAAATGTTGGAGTGCATGGGGTTCCTAACCTATGTGGAGAAGACCCCGGAATGCGACGAGCGTCGTCTATATGTCAAAGAAGCTCAGAGAGGTGACGACGCCATTCAGAGACGAAGGAGTAGCTCGAGAGCCATCATAGGACATCCTGGAACCAAGGGGGTTGAACTCGGCCGAGTTCTGTCCAGGCCGAACTCTGGCCGAGTTCTGCCCCTTGGTGTCCAGAACCTTTCTGGAACGCCCACACAGAGTTCTGGCCGAACTTTGTGTCGTCGGACTCAGGCTAATATCAGGATATTTTTACAGGGTTGGATCGTATCTACGGTCCAGATTTTGTTGCAGGATTAGGGGGTTTACATTTGTTTTTTTCTAACCCTAATCACATACAACGGAGAGAGAAAAAGAGAGAGAAGAGAGGCAAGAGTGCCATTGTAACTTTGGGGAGAGAAGAAGGAGGATTAAAGGCGTTTTGGGAGGATCGTGTTCGGGTAATCTCTCCTCGTCGTTTTTGTTCTTCGTAGCCTTGTAAAAATATTTCTTGCTTCCAAGTGTTGTGGGGATCCGGTTGGATCGAGAGAAGTTTATAGAGGGTGTACTCCTTATTTCATTAGTGAAGGCTTTTCGGGTGGACTCCGATCGTCCCGTGGTTTTTTTTCCGCAAGAATTTTTCACGTTAAAAATTCTCTGTGTCTGCGTGGGTTGTGTTTTGGTGTTTGGTTCGTGCACTGTATTGCTCGGTTCTCTCGCAGGTACTCTTGGTTTGGGGAAAGGTTTTTCGCGCTTCTTTCCAACAGTAATATATATATATATATATATATATATATATATATATATATATAATATATATATTATATATATATGCAAATGACCTCTAGCCAGTGGTTAAGAGAGATGCTACGGTCCAAGTGGTCGGAGTTCGAGCTCCAGTGGAGGCGAGTTCGCAACAATTACCCATTGCTTCAATATATATATATATATATATATATAATATAATATATATATATATTATATATGAAAACTTGGTTGTGAAACTTTTGAATTTCTAAAATACCCACGAGTATTTTTATAAAGACTTGCATGTGTTTATGTTTAAAGTCGAAGCAATAAAGTTTGCATGCTATGATTCTATAAAAAAAAATTCATACAACTTTCATGTTCCAATGGTAATAAATTTTTTTTGTCATTACCATTTTTTCAAGGTTATTATTCTCAATAGAAAATTAAAAAAAAAGAACAAAATTTGTACTATATCTTGGCATTGTAAAAAGAAATCACACACACATGAATGGTCACCTGAAAAAAGACAGAAAGACCACAGTACGTGCAAAGCACGTACATGTAGGCTAGTATATAATAGGAAAATTGGTGGTGAAACTTTTGAATTCCTAAAATACCTTTGAGTATTTTATAAAGGTGATGTAATCATGTCAACTTGCATATCATTTATGTTTAAGAGTCAAAACAATAAAATTTGCATGCTATGAAGTCTCCTCTTTCTATACAACTCTACATGTTCCAATGGTAATAAATTTTTCTGTCGTTACAATTTTTCAAAGATTATTCTCAATAGAAAACTAAAAAAAGGAACAAAATTCCTACTTCAAATTCCTTAACAATGTAAAAATGAAGCACACACATGTGGAATAGTCATCTGTAAAAGACGGTAGCTGATCTTATAATATTCTAATTGAAATACGTGCAAAGCACGTACATGTAATGGGTAATTATGGCGAACTCGCCTCCACTGGAGCTCGAACTCCTGACCACTAGATAGTGGTCATTTGCTCTATTATATATATATATATATATATATATATATATATATTTGAAAGAAGGTAATTGTGGCGAACGCTCCCACCGGGAATCGATCTCCTGACCACTCGGGCCGCATGTATCTCTCTTAACCACTAGGCTAGAGGTCATTGTATATATAATATATATAATTATATATATATATATATATATATATAATATATATATATATAGGGTCGTTCTACAATACATTCGCTGGAAATGGATGTATCGATACATCCGAAATCTGGACGTTGGATGTTGATCAATGGTTCGGATTGAATAATAGTGTAGAAACATCATTTAATGCTGATTTAGACTTTTGACCTGTTGGTAACTTGCTTTAGCAGGTCATTCTTCACTTTAATTTTTTCAATGAACACCCTAAATTAACTCATATTTACTCTCTCAAAAGTCCATCCAATTTAATATTCGTAATTTTTTTTTGGTTACAGGCCGTCGTGGTGGTGGTGTTGGTGGTTGTGGTGGAAAGAGAAACGGAGATGAAGAAGGAAATAAGAATTGGTCCGGATCGCATCGAACGTCGTCGAGCCCTCCTAGACAACGAGGAGTACCAGCTGCGCCGAGAAGAATCGGTCCGCTTCGCGTCGGACGTCGTCGAAAACTCCTCGAACAAGAAGAAGTACCAACGGCGCCGCTCTAATTTTACTGACCATGCCATTGTCAGAAATCTTATTTTTCATCTAATAATTTTATATTTGTTAATAAAGCTATATGTCACGGTGGTGGTGAGGAAACCTGCTTCTGAGGTCGGGCGGATCATCTGCTCACTTATTTTTAAAAAATATATGTATTGATCGGACGAAATATTTTTTACTTTTATAATGATAATTTTTTTCGAAGAGAATATTTTATTTGGACGGTGAATGGCCATTTTCTTTGCTTTTTAACATGGAGGATGGCCATTCTCTTTGCTTTTAACACGGCGAATAGACAGAGAATGGCCATTCTCTTTGCTTTTCACATGGCGAATGGACGGAGAATGGCCGTTCTCTTTGCTTTTAACACGGCGAATGGACGGAGAATGGCCATTCTTTTTGCTTTTAACACGGCGAATGGACGGAGAATGGCCGTTCTCTTTGCTTTTAACACGGAGAATGGCCATTCTCAAGGAGAATGGCCATTCTCCGTTCCTTTAACATGGAGAATGGCCATTCTCCGTTCTTTGAAAACGGAGAACGGACACTCTGTGCTTTTAACAAAGTATGGTACATTTAGGACTGGAAATGTTCAAGTATCTCATATTTTTTTCACCAAATATTTACAGTATTTTTAATATCATTTACCATAGTACATTCATTTAATATTAAATCATTTTCTTGCGAATGTTTGAATATAATTAACCTACTATCAAAGAGAATTTTTCTTACATTACATTATGCATTACACTGGCATCGACTTCATACTGATGGCATCGATGTACTGATGGCAATAACAAAGGATGAACAGGCAGAATTACAATTATGTTTCCTCAAAAACAAGGGATGAACAGGCAGGATTACAATTTTAATAACAAGGGATGAAGAGGCACTGGCATCGAATTCATACTGATGGCATCGATGTAATGATTTTTTACAGAAAGCAAAACACATTACAATCAAATAAAGTTTCAGTGATCCCAGGAATGCATCCTAATGAGGCCACCTGTAAACCCTAGCAATGCACCCAGGACTCATGAAATCTGTGATGGGCATCTGCAAATCAAAGTAATACACCAAAATATCAATATCATCTATGAAGGCCAACTGCCAACCAAATAAACGCTTCAACCAAAAAATCATAATCAAATTAAGTATACTTCATTCCAAGTCCAATAAAATGCATAATTCACGTTACAGTAATCTGCATAATTCACGTTACAGTAATCTGCCCAATCCACATTACAGTAATCTGCCCAATCCACGTTAGTAATTCAACATAGAACCTGCATAATTCACAATACAATAATCCAAATAAGACGGAGACCTACTCTAAATTCAAGAGTATATTACATTTTCAAAATAAATTACGAACTATGCACTTAGTACAAGCGAAAAGTTTAGTCTTACAATATTTCAAACACAAAATTTAGTTTGTCCGCCATGACCAACAAATATTCAGAACCATATTACAAGTCAAATATTACATCCAAATTGAAATAAGAGACATTCAAAACTCAAAAGATGAATCTTCATAGCCGTCTCCATCTTCTTCTTCTTGTTTCTTTTTCTTTTTTTCCTACTTCTTCTTTCTCAAAATATCCTTCACCTACACCTTGAGGGACGGATTAAGAAAAATTATAGTCAGTATTGACTCACTTTATATGTAGAAATGACATCCAGAAACATAAATAGAAGTATCAAAGTGATGGCTAGCATTAAAGTGTCAATGTGCACAGTATGTATTTTTACATAAGAGTTTGGGCTAGCCCCATTTACCTTCTTCACGAGGGAAGGAAAATCTTATTCTTGGTCAGCAAATTCAACCTCTATCTGGTTAATCTTATCCAGAATCAATTTCTTGTTGTCGGATATAGTCTTCATCTCTTTGAAGACATTCTCAAAGTTTGCAGCAACAAAATTGTATAGGTCATCAACCCTGTCCTTAGTGTTTTTGATTCCATAAGTTGATGGTTTTCCAGATGTTGATGGTTTGCTTGCAGCTGCTGCCCGTTTTCCAAACATTCGAGTGAAGGTTAGTTTTCTCATGGGGCCTTTGTTTTTAATATAAACATCCCCTGTTAAGCTTGGGACAGAATGTTTATTAGCCATCGAGCATACAAATCCTCCGAAAGGGAGAGCTGTCCTTGCAGTTGGTTTTCCCACGAGATGCATCATTCTACTGAACATGTAGGAACCTATATCCATCCTTTTTTTCTTCTCCATATAATAAAGAAATTTTACTCTCTCGGGATGGATGGAAAACTCATGTCCAGTAGGGTTGAGTGTTTGAGATACGTAGGCATGCAACAATTTATACAAAGTTGATAATTGAACTTTGTATACATTTTGAGGGGTCTTGGCACCCATCGAAACACCGGTAATCTCATGAATTGCATCCGTCATGGATACATTATCAATATCTTTCATATCAAACTCAAGAACTGGATCAAATCCATAAAATTCGTTGATGACAGCAGCATTTACCCTAATCAGTTTCCCTCTCAGAAACACCAGTGGTTGATCCTCTTCTTTTTCTTTAATTTCAGCCGGAAGATTTGAGTAAAATTCTCTTACTATTGTTTGGGAGATTTTTTCAAGACAGGATTTGTTCAGTTTCTCCAATTGATAGAATTTCAATATATCCAGGAAAGCTTCGTCTTCGACATCATCCATCTTAATTGATCTTTCAGGCATAACAGCCTTTTTCTTGAAATATTTAATGTAAATCTTCTTAGTTTTTGAGTCTTTAAATTTTTTTACCTCCTCTCCAACCTGGGACTTATTTGATGATTGCTCTTTCCTCTTCATTTTCCTCTTCTGATGAGGATTCAAAATCCACAGAGTACGCTGATGACTCTGTATCCATTGCCACCTTAGCCTTCGCTTGAGTACGCCTTCGATCTTCATAAGTTGAGTCTTCCGACGACTCTGTATCGAAGATAGATTTTTCGGTCTTTGTCGAGCAATGAGTGTTTTAGCCTTTTTTGCACGTGGCTTGGCTGCCGCCTCCGCCTTCATCGTTGCTGCCGCCGCCGCTGCCTCCGCCGCTGCCCTTTCGGCTCTGCCCTAGCGACCATAATCTTGGTTTTCGCCGCCCTTGCAAGTTCTGCCCTTCGGGCCTGTATCGCATCCCTTTGTGGATTCTTCCCCTTCGGACGACGGTCGTTGTTTCTTCGGCGGCATTTTGATTAGAAGAGGGTTTGGGAGAGGGTTTGGGAGAAGGAAGAGGGTTTGAGAGAAGTAGAGGGAAAATTCGACCGTCTTATGTGACCTTGGGAAGTGGAAAAAATTAGAATAGTTTTGAGTTTTAAATTAATTTATTACTATTATTACTAGTATAAGACGGACGAATTTATTACTATTAAATTTAAAAAACTACTTTCCAAAATTAAATTTATTACTATTATTACTAGTATATATCCATGTGAAATTACTACATAAAGCATTGGGATTTTGAGACCCTAATTTTAAAAACTACTTTCCAAAATTAAATTTATTACTATTATTACTAGTATATATCCACGTGTTCCGTATAAATTATTGAAAAATTTGGCAGAAAAAATATGGTGGAAACATGTTTATTTAAAAAAAATTGACAACATATTTAAGAATGTGAAGTTTAATCTCAATATTTTCATGTTTCGAATATTTGATTAAATTTTTGAAAATAAGAAGACTATGTACTCGAAAAGAGTAAAATTGAAACACTCAAAGTTGTCCTCTATTTTACTTTGTAATCATATTTAAGATGGATTTGACGGCAAGATTGACGCTGGCAGCATAATCAATTCTATGACGTAACAAGTCATTGATGGGGATATTGTCGCTGATATATGGATTTGACGTAACAAGATTTTTTAATTATAAAGAGCAATGCTATAGTTAGCAAATCGGTGTAAGTTGTCAGAAGGTTGTAAAAGTTTGATTGTAGCCGAAAACAAATTGAGTTAACAAAATATTATATTTCATTAAATCCCAGCTTCGTCGCCGGAACATTCTCCGGATGAAGTATACAAGAGGAGGACAAAAAACTGTAAAAAATGAAAAAAAAAAAAGTCTAGCCCTCACTGGCCTCGCGGAGGATCTCCGCAAAGTCCTGCAGGGTGCGCACACCCGCCCTATGGCACAGACGGCAAAACGCTTCCCTCTTCTCCAGAGAATTCCGTTCCTCCGGAGTGATCGGCAACAGGTCAAAGTTGGGCGCCGGATGAAGAGGTCGAGCGATGACCTCCAGTGACAACCCGCAGGAGGTCAGGAAGTCCGCAGCCTCTGCCAGCCAGTCATGGGCCGGAGGCGGCGCTAGAGGGTGCTCCATACGGAGAGGCTCGGCGACGACTGGAAGAAGACTCTGGCAATGGTTCCCAACCAGATGATCTTTTTGGAGCCATGCTTAAATGTGCAACCTACTCAGATGAATGGGGACCCCTATGTATATATATACACGTTCCAAACCGACTCTTCCTATTCCTTATTGGAAGTTGGGGATATACACTCTTACAACCTTCACCCATTGCTGACATGTGGGCCATGGCCCACATGTCAGCAATGGTGAAGGTTGTAAAAGTGTATATAGGACAGATTTTTGGGTTAGTTGCAGGCTTAGTTGGTTGTGCTTGTTTGGCTTTTACATGGAAGGCCTAGGTTCGAGTCTGGTGTTTGGGTTCTGTAGAATTTTTCTATTGTTAACATTTTTTTGGGTGCTAATATGCTTTTTAACTTAGTATGGAACAATTTTTGGGACTGTTAATGGCCATTCTCCTTTCCTCTAACACGGAGAATGGTACATCTAGGACGGAAAATTGTACATTTAGGACGGCGAATGGTATATTTAGGACAGAGAATGGTAAATATAGGACGGAGAATGATACATGTAGGACGGAGAATGGTCCATATAAGACGGAGAATGGTACATTTAGGACGGAGGTAGGACGGAGAATGATACATATAGGACGGAGAATGGTACATATAAGACGGAGAATGGTACATTTAGGACTGTTCTGTAGGGTTGTGAATTTTAAATAGTTTGGCTGTTAGGTTTATTTGAATATATATAAATTGTTTTGAAGGCTCGTGAAGATGAATTAGTTTGGTTGTTTGGCTGTTAATTGCCATTCTCCGTTCCTCTAACACGAAGAATGGTACATTTTGGACGGAGAATTGTACATTTAGGACGGCTAATGGTACATTTAGGACGGAGAATGGTAAATGTAGGACGGAGAATGATACATGCAGGACGGAGAATGGTCAATATAGGACGGAGAATGGTACATAAAAGACGGAGAATGGTACATTTAGGAATGTTCCGTAGGGTTGTGAATTTTAAATAGTTTGGTTGTTTAGTTTTGTTTTGAATCTATATAAATTGGTTTTGAAGGCTCGTGAAGATGAATTAGTTTGGCTGTTTGGCTGTGTAAATAGATTTTAAAGGGTTGTGAAAAAGAAACCAATGTTTTCGTATCGATCACCATTAATTATGGTGAATGGCACTGATACCACTAATATGAGTGGAATTTGCACCGCCAGAATTCATTTTGAATAAGGTAAAATCTGTGTTGGGAAATGGCGAAATCTCTTTGATATGATTACACTGAGATATTGTATTAATGGTAAAATCTGTGTTGGGAAATGTCGAAATCTCAGAAGTGAGCCGTCTTAGGCGTCATTATATCACAGTCCATTTTATTTATAAAAAAAATAATCATGTACAAAATTAGTATTGACAAAAGTAAAATTTGCTCAAAATGGAGAATCGAACTCATAAAAAATATCTTGTATGTAGACTAGTGAAAAATATATATAAAGAAATGCATGCATGCATGCATGCTAATGTTTTCACCATTCACCCCAGGAATGATAGAACATATCTAAATCATTATACCACTCGTACACAGGTTCTCCTGGTACTGGGATTACATTATCAAAGGGTTTTTTAAACGTCTGTATTGAATAACAAATTTTCCAGAGTTCGTCGTCGAAGATCACGTTGAAGCACCCACGTATGTCGAGCAGGCGAAGACCCTTGCAGTTGCATATGATAGATCGCAGCGTGTCTCCATTGAACATGCCGAATCCCATATGTAGGTGCTCGAGACGCGGCATCGATTCTGCCACGGCCTTTTCCCTCCGTCTCGTTTTTCGTGTCCAGCACGAACATGTTCCTGAGCATGAAATTCGGAGGGGGCATGTTCCTACTCAGCTTGACCAGACGGCGATAATAATTTCCGACAGAAATTATTCCAGTCGACGTGATGTAGAGGCAGTAGCTAATGTCGAGTTCTTCCAGCACAGGAAGAAACTCCAAGTGTCTCACGAAAGTTTATCACTCACGTCGCACTTCGGAATGTGCAGCACCCTTAGAAATTTCCCACTGTATTATAAAAATAGGAAAACATCAATAGAAATTAACAAAAATATACGTAAAATTTTGTAATAGAAAAATAAAGTATTAGAATAAGACCAAATAAAATTTTGCACTGGCCTTAAACACGCAAAAGAGAAGGCTGCTTCGTCGAGCTTGTACGCGGAGAGGGACCCTAGATGTCCCTCACTGCGAGCCACGAGCTTTATTACGGTCAAACTAATCTCAGAGGTTTGCTGGGTCCTCCGGCACCACTGTACCAAGTCGACGTTAGACCAATAGTCTAAGGGACCGTTGAGCGCCTTCCACCACGAACGGCAAACTAGGGCCACGTTGCACATTACCTCGTCCGCCGGCATCCCCGACAGTACCAGTATCATCGAGAGAATCTCGGTAGGGATGACGGCCCATCCGCTGCAGTTGATCTTGCTCCTCTCCATTGCGACTGTTCTTCTTCTTTTTTCCTTTGTTTCTCTCTAGTCGGATGGGTTCTCTTCTTTGGAAAAGGCTATTTAACCCCTCGTTTACGCGGGTGTATGTAACCCGCTCGTGGAGGGGTATGACCGAACAAGTCACGAATCTATTGGGAAATAACGGTAATGCCACTGTATTAATATTAGCAATTAGTCGTTTGGGCTCCCAACATATTTGGGTGATGCCATCTTCCATTATGTGGCATATGACATGGCAGATGACACAACAGCTGACATGGCAAATTTTAACCCCAAAAATTAATTACCCAAATTTTTTTAATGTTAATGTTAATGTCAATATTAATATTAATGTTAATGCTAATGCTAATGTTAATGTTAATGTTAATATTAATGTTAATATTAATCAATGTTAATTTAATATTAAATTATTTATTTACTATTAATGTTCTAATTTTATTGTTAAATTTTGCCATGTCAGCTGTCATGTTAGCAACCATGTCATATGCCACATAATGGAAGATGGTATCACCCAAATTTTTTGGGAGCAAATAGCATTTTCGTAATATTAGTTTTAATTATATTGTAAATTTTAAATTAACAGAAAAGCCAATGTAGATTTAATATTAATGCTACTGTAAAAAATTTCCGATCATACCTCGATACTTACGTTTGTCGACCGAGTTACCGTCTTCATCATTATCAAGTTTTCACCCGAATCATCGTCATCGCTGGAGCGTGATGCCGTACGAGCCTGAAGTTGCACTCATGCAAGGCAAGATAACAGATTCACAATAGTGTTTATAGCTCAAATTGATAACATAAGCAGCGGAAGGAAAACGTAGTATACAACAAGAATCTCTTTTATTGATAATGAACTAAGGTTACAATGGCTCTGAATAGCCCAACTCATCATGCCAATTGGCTACACCGCTCATGATCTCTCTAGCTCACAAAGGAGTACATTATTCCATACATTATGTCTCTTTATAGCCAACAAGTAGTCTTCGGCTGAACATCTCCATGTCGCAAGTCCGAATGCCAATGCGGTAGCTCCTCTTGAACGCTAAGGACTCCATGCATCTGGACGTCCAAGCCGAGCCCCGCCTCGAGTCGAACATATCCTGAACTTGTCCACCACCGTGTCCCTGCGGCAGATACAGTTAGACATAATCTTAACATAAACATTGTGATCGTGCTCATCTATGTCCCATTTCGCCTAGCCTACAAGGTTAGAACTTTACATAAGAAATCATATCATTTCACTAACCAACCAACCGTAAACTTAAACATATGCATAAGGGTGGCAGGCCCTGCGCCTGCACCCAGCGCTAATCTCAGCCCACCGGCCCTATCTATATGAAGGTCACGGTGTTTCTGTCATGACCCGCACCCTGATTAGGGACACGAGTACGTGGTTACGTCCAGCCTACGCCGCAGCTTCGGCGGTAGAACGCTGTCTAGGTCATCTATAAATACTACAACTAAACAGATAAATGTACCTGTATAGTATATACACTCCGAATGGAGGTGACATAGCAATACAGTCTCAATCACAAATGTAAAACTAAGGTAGATAGTATGAAAAGGAAAATACGAATGATGAGTACATGAAATAAGTCCAAGATCCACACAAGACCAGAGCTATACACAAACAACCCAGAGAATCACATAATATATAAAAACTACTACAGTCTAAAAAGTACTAGCTAGCTCGTAGGCCAGACAAACCTAACTAAGCTACACTACTCAGGGTGAGCAAAGTCTAGTGGCTCTACTAATAAGCCACAGTCCGGGTCTACACCATCAGACTCGACCCCATAATAGGTCGGGCAATCAGTTACACGAGACAATTGTAATATGTCAACGGTATCCTGTCAGAAAAATGAGCAAGTACAAACACCAACAGCAGTTCCATATGAATTGACAAATACTATAAGAGACATTATAATAAATACAAGACAAAGATATAGGCGACTTAGTCTCACCGTAATGCATCATGGTATAGTATAAAAGCAGGTAGAGCATGTGAGTAATGGAAACATAGCATGGTGAGAAATACAGAAAGTAAAGCTGAACTGGAATATAAGATACGACAATAAATGTAAAATGTGATTTGAATTATTAGAGCGATATGTGATCTGCTAGGGAGTCATGGTGCTCCCTGAACTGTAGCCGGTGCACCTCTCTCCACTGCTGCCATAGCTAGCTGATGCAAGTTCTCCATGGTCTGTCGCAGCAATGACCATGGTCTGTCATCACGCAATGACCATGGACGGTTCGCACCGTAATGCATCTTTGGCATCCTTATGTGTAAGACTATGATCGCTTCGATACGGGTTGCTAGCCCAATATCCGAAGGATCCCAAACTTACTGATATCATAGCTTATCACAACACTTGACGGTCGCAACCCGTCCTAATGATGTGCACCATAAATACCATACATAATTCTCTCCTTTGAACTACTCGGTTGAATTAAGATGATGTGCACCATAAATACCATATATAAATACCTACACTGGACGGTCGCAACAATATCATAGCTATTGAGTATATATATTGACATTGCTTGTCCTCCATTTGGAGTTGACCGTTCTCGACAGGTTTTGATATTATAACTGTTGTTAGATAGTAGAACTATACAGCATTCTACGTCGTTTCTGCGGTGTAGGCTGGGACGCTGTCACGTTATGGAATGGCTTCTCTGGAACCATCCTGGACGTATAGCTTTGTTAATCGGGGTCCTTTCAACGCAAGTAGCTAGCTCGATGCAAGTCCCCGCTAAACCTGTGCTGATCGAGGAAACTACGTTGTCGACAAGTAGTCCATAACCGTGCGAAGACATATTTTCTTTTAGTTATTAAGACATAGCCTATTTATCTTTGAAAACTCAATCCCTTTCCCGTGTTTGTGCCCTTGCATTTATCCTTTCATTCGCAACAACATTATCGATTTACCTAGGAAGGGGGTCGAGAAGAGGAGGGTCAGCCACTCACCTTGAGTTTACTTCAGACGAGAGAATGGATCTTAATTCAACCGTTCCCGTTCGATCGAGTCAATCGATCCCGACCTATCGGTCCCGACCGAATCGATAGCGACAGTGTCCTTTCTCGCGCACCCTATCACGACCCGCACCCGGAGTAAGGGCATGAGTGCGTGACAGCGTCCCAGCCTACACCAGCAGAAAAGAAACGAAATAGAACGCTGTCTAGTTCTAAATCTAACAATAGTTAGATATTACAACCTGTCGAGAATCAAGGTGGTCGTATAACCCAGCTATGGCAGTCTATTCTTGGTATTGCTCCTTCAACCAATCCATTTCTAGGCCGGGACCGATTCGGTCCGCAGCAAAAGGGTCGTCGTCTAACCCAGCTATAGTCCGTGATGTCTTGACATTGCCAGTGGCCTTCACACTCTTTCACTGCTAACAAATGCACGTGACACGGGACGGTGCTTGCTATACTTCGATAGCCCAACAAAACTCTTTTATAATGTATTCGTGCAATGACTTGACAAGCAAGGGCTACGTCAAGCCTAGCATCGA
>JANAVB010002120.1:0-42770 GCA_029216955.1 Iris pallida | reverse complement strand
CCTAGACAGCGTTCTACCGCCGAAGCTGCGGCGTAGGCTGGACGTAACCAAGTACTCGTGCCCTAATCAGGGTGCGGGTCATGACAGAAACACCGTGACCTTCATATAGATAGGGCCGGTGGGCTGAGATTAGCGCTGGGTGCAGGCGCAGGGCCTGCCACCCTTATGCATATATTTAAGTTTACGGTTGGTTGGTTGAGTGAAATGATATGATTTCTTATGTAAAGTTCTAACCTTGTAGGCTGGGCGAAATGGGACATAGATGAGCACGATCACAATGTTTATGTTAAGATTATGTCTAACTGTATCTGCCGTAGGGACACGGTGGTGGACAAGTTCAGGATATGTTCGACTTGAGGCGGGGCTCGGCTTGGACGTCCAGACGCATGGAGTCCTTAGCGTTCAAGAGGAGCTACCGCATTGGCGTTCGGACTTGCGACATGGAGATGTTCAGCCGAAGACTACTTGTTGGCTATAAAGAGGCATAATGTATGGAACAATGTACTCCTTTGTGAGCTAGAGAGATCATGAGCGTTGTAGCCAATTGGCATGATGAGTTGGACTATTCAGAGCCATTGTAACCTTCAGTTCATTATCAATAAAAGAGATTCTTGTTGTATACTACGTTTTCTTCCGCTGCTTATGTTATCAATTTGAGCTATAAATACTATGTGAATCTGTTATCTTGCCTTGCACGAGCGCAACTCCAAGCTCGTACGGCATCACGCCCCCGATGACGATGATTCGGGTGAAAACTTGATAATGAAAGGCGTAACTCGGTCGACAAACGTAAGTATCGAGGTATGATCAGAAAATTTTTACAGTAGCATTAATATTAAATCTACATTGGCTTTTCTGTTAATTTAAAATTTATATATAATTAAAACTAATATTACGAAAATGCTATTTGCTCCCAAAAATTTGGGTGATACCATCTTCCATTATGTGGCATATGACATGGTTGCTAACATGACAGCTGACATGGCAAAATTTAACAATAAAATTAATATTAAAAAAACATTAATAGTAAATAAATAATTTAATATTAAATTAACATTGATTAATATTAACTTATTAACATTAACATTAGCATTAGCATTAACATTAATATTAATATTGACATTAACATTAAAAAAATTTGGGTAATTAATTTTAGGGTTAAGGTTTGCCATGTCAGCTGTTATGTCATCTGCCATGTCAGATGCCACATAATGGGAGATGGCATCACCCAAATATGTTGGGAGCCCAAACGACTAATTGCTAATATTAATACAGTGGCATTACCGTTATTTTCCAATAGATTCGTGACTTGTTCGGTCACACCCCTCCACGAGCGGTTACATACACCCATAAACGAGGGGTTAAATAGCCTTTTCCAAAGAAGAGAACCCATCCGACTAGAGAGAAACAAAGGAAAGAAGAAGAAGTCGCAATGGAGAGGAGCAAGATCAACTGCAGCGGATGGGCCGTCGAGGATGCCGGCGGACGAGGTAATGTGCAACGTGGCCCCAGTTTGCCGTTCGTGGTGGAAGGCACTCAACGGTCCCTTAGACTATTGGTCTAACGTCGACTTGGTACAGTGGTGCCGGAGGACCAGCAAACCGCTGAGATTAGTTTGACCGTAATGAAGCTCGTGGCTCGCAGTGAGGGACATCTAGGATCCTCTCCGCGTACAAGCTCGCGAAGCAGCCTTCTCTTTTGCGTGTTTAAGGCCAGTGCAAAATTTTATTTGGTCTTATTCTAATACTTTATTTTTTCTATTATAAAATTTACGTATAGATCTTTTGTTAATTTCTATTGATGTTTGATCCAATATCGACCGATACAAACCTAAACAGCCAAACTATTTAAAATTCACAACCCTACAGAACAGTCCTAAATGTACCATTCTCCGTCTTATATGTACCATTCTCCGTCCTACATGTATCATTCTCCGTCCTACCTCCGTCCTAAATGTACCATTCTCCGTCTTATATGGACCATTCTCCGTCCTACATGTATCATTCTCCGTCCTACATTTACCATTCTCCGTCCTAAATGTACCATTCGTCGTCCTAAATGTACAATTCTCCGTCATAGATTACCATTCTCCGTGTTGAGGAAAGGAGAATGGCCATTAACAGTCCCAAAAATTGTTTCATACTAAGTTAAAAAGCATATTAGCACCCAAAAAATGTTAACAATAGAAAAATTCTACAGAACCCAAACACCAGACTCGAACCTAGGCCTTCCATGTAAAAGCCAAACAGCACAACCAACTAAGCCTGTAACTAACCTAAAAATCCGTCCTATATACACTTTTACAACCTTCACCCATTGCTGACATGTGGGCCATGGCCCACATGTCAGCAATGGGTGAAGGTTGTAAGAGTGTATATCCCTAACTTCCAATAAGGAATAGGAAGAGTCGGTTTGGAACGTGTTATATATACATAGGGGTCCCCATTCATCTGAGTAGGTTGCACATTTAACATGGCTCCAAAAAGATCACCTGGTTGGGAACCATTGCCAGAGTCTTCTTCCAGTTGTCGCCGAGCCTCTCCGCATGGAGCACCCTCTGCGCCGCCTCCGGCCCATGACTGGCTGGCAGAGGCTGCGGACTTCCTGACCTCCTGCGGGTTGTCACTGGAGGTCATCGCTCGACCTCTTCATCCGGCGCCCAACTTTGACCTGTTGCCGATCACTCCGGAGGAACGGGATTCTCTGGAGAAGAGGGAAGTGTTTCGCCGCCTATGCCATAGGACGGGTGTGCGCACCCTGCAGGACTTTGCGGAGATCCTCCGCGAGGCCAGTGAGGGCTAGACTTTTTTTTTTTTTTTTACAGTTTTTTGTCCTCCTCTTGTATACTTCTCCGGAGAATGTCCCGGCGACGAAGCTGGGATTTAATGAAATATAATATTTTGTTAACTCAATTTGTTTTCGGCTACAATCAAACTTTTACAACCTTCTGACAACTTACACCGATTTGCTAACTGTAGCATTGCTCTTTATAATTAAAAAATCTTGATACGTCAAATCCATATATCAGCGACGATATCCCCATCAATGACTTGTTACGTCATAGAATTGATTATGCTTCCAGCGTCAATCTTGCCGTCAAATCCATCTTAAATATGATTACAAAGTAAAATAGAGGACAACTTTGAGTGTTTCAATTTTACTCTTTTCGAGTACATAGTCTTCTTATTTTCAAAATTTAATCAAATATTTGAAACATGGAAATATTGAGATTAAACTTCACATTCTTAAATATGTTGTCAAATTTTTTTAAATAAACATGTTTCCACCACATTTTTTCTGCCAAATTTTTCAATAATTTATACGGAACACGTGGATATATAATAGTAATAATAGTAATAAATTTAATTTTGGAAAGTAGTTTTTAAAATTAGGGTCTCAAAATCCCAATACTTTATGTAGTGATTTCACATGGATATATACTAGTAATTAATAATAAATTTAATTTTGGAAAGTAGTTTTTTAAATTTAGTAGTAATAAATTCGACCGTCTTATACTAGTAATAATAGTAATAAATTAATTTAAAACTCAAAACTATTCTAATTTTTTCCACTTCCCAAGGTCACATAAGACGGTCGAATTTTTCCTCTACTTCTCTCATACCCTCTTTCTTCTCCCAAACCCTCTTCTAATCAAAATGCCGCCGAAGAAACAACGACCGTCGCCGAAGGGAAGAATCCACAAAGGGATGCGATATAGGCCCGAAGGGCAGAACTTGCAAGGGCGGCAAAAACCAAGATTATGGTTGCTAGGGCAGAGGCCGAAAGGGCAGCGGCGGAAGCAGCGGCGGCGGAAGCAGCGGCGGCGGCAGCGACGGCGGCAGCGACGATGAAGGCGGAGGCGGCAGCCAAGCCACGTGCAAAAAAGGCTAAAAATACTCATTGCTCGACAAAGACTGGAAAATCTATCTTCGATACAGAGTCGTCGGAAGACTCAACTTATGAAGATCGAAGGCGTACTCAAGCGAAGGCTAAGATGGCAACAGATACAGAGTCATCAGCGTACTCTGTGGATTTTGAATCCTCATCAGAAGAGGAAAATGAAGAGGAAGAGCAATCATCAAATAAGTCCCAGGTTGGAGAGGAGGTAAAAAAATTTAAAGACTCAAAAACTAAGAAGATTTACATTAAATATTTCAAGAAAAAGGCTGTTATGCCTGAAAGATCAATTAAGATGGATGATGTCGAAGACGAAGCTTTCCTGGATATATTAAAATTCTATCAATTGGAGAAACTGAACAAATCCTGTCTTGAAAAAAATCTCCCAAACAATAGTAAGAGAATTTTACTCAAATCTTCCGGCTGAAATTAAAGAAAAAGAAGAGGATCAACCACTGGTGTTTCTGAGAGAGAAACTGATTAGGGTAAATGCTGCTGTCATCAACGAATTTTATGGATTTGATCCAGTTTCTGAGTTTGATATGAAAGATATTGATAATGTATCCATGACGGATGCAATTCATGAGATTACAGGTGTTTCGATGGGTGCCAAGACCCCTCAAAATGTATACAAATCAATTATCAACTTTGTATAAATTGTTGCATGCCTACGTATCTCAAACACTCAACCCTACTGGACATGAGTTTTCCATCCATCCCGAGAGAGTAAAATTTCTTTATTATATGGGGAAGAAAAAAAGGATGGATATAGGTTCCTACATGTTCAGTAGAATGATGCATCTCGTGGGAAAACTAACTGCAAGGACAGCTCTCCCTTTCGGAGGATTTGTATGCTCGATGGCTAATAAACATTCTGTCCCAAGCTTAGCAGGGGATGTTTATATTAAAACAAAGGCCCCATGAGAAAACTAACCTTCACTCGAATGTTTGGAAAACGGGCAGCAGCTGCAAGCAAACCATCAACATCTGGAAAACCATCAACTTATGGAATCAAAAAACTAAGGACAGGGTTGATGACCTATACAATTTTGTTGCTGCAAACTTTGAGAATGTCTTCAAAGAGATGAAGACTATATCCGACAACCAGAAATTGATTCTGGATAAGATTAACCAGATAGAGGTTGAATTTGCTGACCAAGAATAAGATTTTCCTTCCCTCGTGAAGAAGGTAAATGGGGCTAGCCCAAACTCTTATGTAAAAATACACACTGTGCACATTAATACTTTAATGCTAGCCATCACTTTGATACTTTTATTTATGTTTTTGGATGTCATTTCTACATATAAAGTGAGTCAATACTGACTATAATTTTTCTTAATCCGTCCCTCAAGGTGTAGGTGAAGGATATTTTGAGAAGAAGAAGCAGAAAAAAAAGAAAAAGAAACAAGAGAAGAAGATGGAGACGGCTATGAAGATTCATCTTTTGAGTTTTGAATGTCTCTTATTTCAATTGGATGTAATATTTGACTTGTAATATGGTTCTGAATATTTGTTGGTTATGGCGGACAAACTAAATTTTGTGTTTGAAATATTGTAAGACTAAACTTTTCGCTTGTACTAAGTGCATAGTTCGTAATTTATTTTGAAAATGTAATACGGTCTTGAATTTAGAGTAGGTCTCCGTCTTATTTGGATTATTGTATTGTGAATTATGCAGGTTCTATGTTGAATTACTAACGTGGATTGGGCAGATTACTGTAACGTGGATTGGGCAGATTACTGTAACGTGAATTATGCAGATTACTGTAACGTGAATATGCAGTTTATTGGACTTGGAATGAAGTATACTTAATTTGATTATGATTTTTTGGTTGAAGCGTTTATTTGGTTGGCAGTTGGCCTTCATAGATGATATTGATATTTTGGTGTATTCCTTTGATTTGTAGATGCCCATCACAGATTTCATGAGTCCTGGGTGCATTGCTAGGGTTTACAGGTGGCCTCATTAGGATGTATTTCTGGGATCACTGAAACTTTATTTGATTGTAATGTGTTTTGCTTTCTGTAAAAAATCATTACATCGATGCCATCAGTATGAATTCGATGCCAGTGCCTCTTCATCCCTTGTTATTAAAATTGTAATCATGCCTGTTCATCCCTTGTTTTTGAGGAAACATAATTGTAATCCTGCCTGTTCATCCTTTGTTATTGCCATCAGTACATCGATGCCATCAGTATGAAGTCGATGCCAGTGTAATGCATAATGTAATGTAAGAAAAATTCTCTTTGATAGTAGGTTAATTATATTCAAACATTCGTAAGAAATTTTGTTCAGCCATACAGTGGAAGCCTGATAAAATGATATTCGAATTATCTTGAAAATGATTTAATATTAAATGAATACTATGGTAAATAATATTAAAAATACTGTAAATATTTGGTGAAAAAATATGAGATACTTGAACATTTCCAGTCCTAAATGTACCATACTTTGTTAAAAGCACAGAGTGTCCGTTCTCCGTTTTCAAAGAACGGAGAATGGCCATTCTCCATGTTAAAGGAACGGAGAATGGCCATTCTCCTTGAGAATGGCCATTCTCCGTGTTAAAAGCAAAGAGAACGGTCATTCTCCGTCCATTCGCCGTGTTAAAAGCAAAGAGAATGGCCATTCTCCGTCCATTCGCCGTATTAAAAGCAAAGAGAACGGCCATTCTCCGTCCATTCGTCGTGTGAAAAGCAAAGAGAATGGCCATTCTCCGTCTATTCGCCGTGTTAAAAGCAAAGAGAATGGCCATTCACCGTCTAAATAAAATATTCTCTTCGAAAAAATTATCATTATAAAAGTAAAAAATATTCTCATCCGATCAATACAGATTTTTTTTTTTAAATAAGTGAGCAGATGATCCGCCCGACCTCAGAAGCAGGTTTCCTCACCACCACCGTGACATGTAGCTTTATTAACAAAATATAAAATTATTAGATGAAAAATAAGATTTCTGACAATGGCATGGTCAGTAAAATTAGAGCGGCGCCGCTGGTACTTCTTCTTGTTCGAGGAGGTTTCGACGACGTCCGACGCGAAGCGGACCGATTCTTCTCGGCGCAGCTGGTACTCTCGTTGTTCTAGGAGGGCTCGACGACGTTCGACGCGATCCGGACCGATTCTTATTTCCTTCTTCATCTCCGTTTCTCTTTCCACCACAACCACCAACACCACCACCATGACGGCCTGTAACCAAAAAAAAAATTACGAAATATTAAATTGGATGGACTTTTGAGAGAGTAAATATAAGTTAATTTAGGGTGTTCATTGAAAAAATTAAAGTGAAGAATGACCTGCTAAAGCAAGTTACCAACAGGTCAAAAGTCTAAATCAGCATTAAATGATATTTCTACACTATTATTCAATCCGAACCATTGGATCAACATCCAACGGTCCAGATTTCGGATGTATCGATACATCCATTTCCAGCGGATGTATTGTAGAACGACCCTATATATATATATATATTATATATAATATATATATATATATATATATATATAATATATATATATATTATATATATTCTAAATTTTCACTTTTTACTTAAATATCCTTTTTTTCCAATTTGGACCTATGTCCTTTCACTCCTCTTGTTGTGATAGTAGTGATTTTAACCTTAACCCTAGCCCTCGATCCACTAACACATATCACCATTTGCTCGAGTCATGCGCCATATATCTGGTGTTTTGTGGGCTGGGCGGCCGAATCAAAAGCGGCCGGACCGACCCGATCAAACCCTTGGCACAGTTCAGACCAGACCTGATCCTCCACGCATGCTGCCACAACCCCTATCCAAGTGATTCATGACTATTTGGAGAATGTGGGCATTATGATTTGGGGGAATTTTGGTAACTCTCCCCCAAAACATCCATATTAAAGGGATATATGGTTTATGGAGGATATATTTTTTTTCAAAATACCTCCATATGTTAGTCGTTTATGGCTGCTATTCATTCATGAGTATTTTGGTCATTTCATTAAAAGTGATCAAAACACCCTCATAACAGCCATATGATATTTGTGGTCTGTCCGAGCTCTCTAGCCTAGTGGTATTAGAGCGGACACCCGGAGGGGCCGGCAAGGTTCGAGCCCCCCAATTGCGTGTGTGAGTGGGATTTCAAAAAAAAAAATTTGTGGTCTGACACCATAAAAATTTCTGTAAATAGGTATTAATTGATTCAAATTTGTCACAACAAAAGTTATTCCCTCTTTTTTAATAATGTCAATCAATTTTTTTTTCGATGAATTAGTGGCTTTTCTGATACTGAAATGTGAAAAAATCGTAAAGTTTGAAGAATCAAAATTTAGAGGCTTCAACTTCATCGATCACACCAAACTGAAACGATTCCACAACCGACTTTGGAGGAAATCAAGTTGAGGTTTAAGAATTTAATATGTAATTAAGTAGTTATTCTTATATTTTAAATCGATTATTATTTTTTAAAGTAGATTTTTTTTTTGGTGAGGCATACAACATGGATCCATTGGTACGGCTCTGACCAATAATTTACTCGTCCTTTCATTGAGTGTTACAATGTTTATAATAATTTATATGGTAATTATATGTTAATCATGTACAAAATGAAGAACAAAAGACACAAACGTTCCATCCTGAAAAGCAAAATATTAATAGTTCTGCTCCAACTAAAATAAATCCATTATTTGCAAGTATTTTACTAAAATATGTGTTCAAATGACAAATGATAAAAAATCTTAGATGTCATTATCCAAAAACCAATATCTAAAGCTACACAATGCAATAAATACAAAAAAAAAACTAAACGGAAAAATGACAGCACTTAAACATTAAAGAGATATTATGATAATTGTTATGACCATTTTTGGTCACCCACCAAAACCATGATGTTTGTTCAAGGTAGCTGGTCATACAGTATAACTTCTAAGGAAGTGGCATATATAGCATGGGTACACTACAAGAAAAAGACTCTGTTATAACGTTTGACAAGAGGTTATTACAACGGTTCATTTATAAGCGTTACAGAATTTTCGCAATAGCACATAATATGACGGGTTTGAAGAATTTTTGGCCTATTATAACGATTTTTGGCGCTTAACGTTATATAAGATTTGATCATATGTAACGTTATTTGAAGCACACGTTATAAAAGGTAATTAAAACTGATGTTGTGGCCGCTCGAACTCCCGCTCTAACTTTAAGTTCCCGTGCGCCCATCAAAAACAAAACCCTCTTTTCAGAACAGTCTTCTCTCTCCTCCGCTCTAACTTTCAGAGAAAACCCTCTCTCTCGAGCCCCCAAGAGAAAACCCTCTCTCCATGTCTCCCTTCGCCGCTTCCTCACCCTCTCTTTCTCCGCGTCTCCCTCCGCCGCTTCCTCACCCTCTCCTTCTCTGCTCGAACCCCTGCTCTAACTTTTAAGTTACCGTCTCTCACCCTTTCCTTCTCCGCTTCCATTATAGCCTCTTCGACGACGACGACAAGGTCCGACGACGACGACGACGACAAGGTATGTAATTTCTAAGTTTAGGGTTCTAAAGTTTAGGGTTTAGGGTTTTAAGTTTTATCCTAATTTCTGTAAGTTTAGGGTTAAGTTAGGGTTAGGGTTCTAAGTTGTGTCCTAATTTCTATTATTATTTTGCCCTAATTTCAGCCCCATAGAGAAACACTATGATTTTTGTCCTAATTTCTGTTTGGGTGGGGTTGGGGTTAGGATTTTTGTCCTATTTTCTTTTTTCTCCTAATTTATGCTCTGGTTGGACCTTTTTTTTTTGTTCGACACTATTTTTTTTTGTCATTGAAGTATATTTTTTAATTACTGTTGTGCAGAAAGTGGGAACAATCAGGCAGAAAGTGAGCAAGTCTCCTTCAGTTGAAGGCATTGAAGGTAATGAAGAAAACGTTATCTAAATGCTACATTTTATTTGATGGATTTATGTATAACTTGCTCGATGAAGTTCTCTTCGTATAATAATTTTTGGATTCTTCTGTTCGTATGTTGTTATGTAATGAGTTTATACATTGTTGTATCACGCCCTACATTGCACATTGGAAGAAACATGTTGTTCAATTTTTGGATTCTTCTATCCGTTAAGGAAGAAACATGTTGTATCACCCCCTGCATTGCACATTGGCATAGTAAGCATATATTAAATAATTTAGTTGCCCTCAACCGCCTATATAACATTTATTAATATCCATAATAACTACAAGTTTATTTTGTTTAGGAAAAGAAATGCAAGCTAGCCTTTGGCACAAAAGATAATATTGTGCCGAGGGGGTGGTCTTTGAAAAAGTTGGACCAAGTGAGAAAATTCATAATATAGATTTAGGAGAACATAATGCAAGGGTTTCAATCACGAAAGCCCTTTCTCCAAATGCAAGCCTCCCCGTGCCCGTTTACGGGGAGATGAAAAATGTTAAAGATGCAAGTGGGTCTCTCGTAGCATGGCCCAAAGAGTTTGTTATTAGTGGTATAGAGGTAATATTATTATGTGTGCTTAATTTCTTTTTACGGAATATTGTCTTAACAATTTAAATATGCAAAACAGGAAAATAACATAATGCAAGTTGAAGATGTCACAAGGAATGCTGGCGATGATTTTAGTATAATTGATACGTTCAAAGACATGGTGGTAGAAACAATGGATGACATCAATAACGTCAAAGTCCCATTCGAGAAAGGGATGTTCGAAGTTGATATCTTTTGTTATCTTTCCAAAAAGGCTTTGTTGGAATTATGTTCGATGGGTTGGCTAGATGGCAACTATATTACATCATACATAAAGTGAGAAATTTCATATTATGTATTAGTTAATAAGGATTGACACCGTATTTATGTACTATTTTCTTTGATTTGCTTTAGGTTTTTATATGACAAGTTTATAAGCTATCGGGAAGTTGTGATATTTTTCACTCCTTTTGCCATTAGTAAAGCATCAGTGTTAGATTATCTTTGTTATATAAATATGGCCCATAAGCCCAAATATAGACACTATGTATATTATAACAAACCCTAGCAATGAGAACAAGGCATTATTATTTTCTACTTGGTATCAGAGCCTCCAGAAAAACCCTAGCCGTCCTTAAACTCCGAAATATTACCATCTTACGCGTTCGCTTCCGCGTCGATCCGCCGATTCGCCGACACCTGGCCGCGCTGACCGCGCCGACGCCTGACCGTGCCGACGCCTGACCACTCGCGCCGACGCCTGACCGTTCGCGCCGACGCCTGACCGCGCGGATCGCGACGCCTGACCGCTCGCGCAGACGCCTGACCGCACTGACCGTGCGGACGCCTGACCGCGCCGACGCGTGACCGCTCGCGCCGACGTCTGACCAAGCCATCGTCGGCCACTTCACGCGGCCCTCGCGCCTGACCGTGCACCGGCCGACCCCTTCATGCGGATCCCGCGTCTGACCGATCCCGGCGCCCGACTACACCGGCAGTCCCCTACGCGCCTGACTGCGGCAGACCCGCCGCTCGCCTCTCCGCGCCAGATCCGGGCCCCTGATCACGACCGATTCATCGCCAACCCCGTCCATCAGCGGTAGATTCGTCGGAGTTGTACAAAATTTTGTACACCCGGCATCCGCTCGCCCCTACGTGCCAGATCCGGCGCCCCTGATCGCGGCCGATTCGCCGCCGATCCCGTCCATCAGCGGCCGATTCGTCGGAGTTGTACAGAATTTTTGTACACCTGAAATCTGCGATGGCAGATGATGCTGCGTCCAGCTACTCCGTCGCGACTGGTGGTGGCGGTACACACAACCCAAATTATCCTAATCCGAAGGATCCATATTTTTGAGTTCTGCTGATCAACCAGGAAATATCATTACTCCTATTGTTTTTCGTGGACCGAACTATGCTGAATGGTCTCGGTCGTTACGTCTCCCTGATCTCTAGGCGAAAGATCACTTTTCTGGAAGGTACTGAAGTCAAACCTGTTAATGATGCTAGTAAATTGCTTGATTGGAGATGCGTGCAAACGCTATTGGTTCAATGGGTTCTTAATACCATTGATCCGTCTCTGAAGAAATATTTGCTGTACTTTGAGAAGGTTTATCTATTGTGAAACTTGTTGGAGAAAAGATTTGTTGTTAGCAATGGCACTCGGAAGCAACAAATTAAGGTGGCTTTGGCTGAGTGCAAACAAACGGCTTCGATGTCTGTGGAAACATACTTTGGAAATTTGCAGTCTTTGTGGGATGAACAAGCTTCTTATTTCCCATTGCCTACTTGTACCTGTGGTGAACTTGTTGCAAAGCTACAAGCTATGAGGGATGAAGACCACTTTCAGAACTTTATGTATGGGTTGAATGCTGAGTTGTATGGTCATACCTAGGGTGAGCATATAACGGTTGAAAACCGAAAACCGAACCGAAATATGACAAACGATTCAGTTTTTCGGTTATCGGTTCGGTTTACGGTTTAAAATTTTAAAAATTTGAAATAACGGTTCGGTTTTCGGTTCTTCATCCGAAAAACCGAACCGAAAACCGATTTAGATTTAGTAATTTATCAAACTATCCACAATATACATATACTAATGTTTATTAACCCCTAACTGAGCGTACTCTTCTCCTATTCTATGTCGGTGCTTCTTTGAGCACTCTCTCATCTACCATCAATCCATATATACTAATATCTTTCACTCTATGTAATATAACAATTCATAAATACAATAATGTCATATATTTTAAAAATTTGTTATTTAAATAGGCTCATTTTGCTAAAAACTTGAAGGCCATGCACATTAGCCCATGAAACCGAACCGACCGAAAATCGAACCGAATTAATTTGGTTCGATTTTGTTCGGTTTTTATAAAAACGGTTCGGTTTTCGGTTTTGAGAAATACGGTTTACGGTTATTTCGGTTTTCACATATTCGGTTCGGTTTGAACCAAACCGAACCGATGCTCACCCCTAGTCATACCCGATCTAATCTTCTGGCTCAGGATCCTTGGCCAAGTTTATATCGGGCATACCAGGCAGTCCGTGAGGAGGAGGATATGCAAAAATCTCAGGTCCAATCTGCTATTGAGGAGGTGTTGGCGCTGGCTATCAAGACTTTACATCGTCTTTCTACTGCTTCTAATAGTAGAACCTCAGATTCCAGGGATAAATCAGGTATGGTCTGTACTCATTGCAAAAAAAACAGGTCATGATGTTGCAACTTACTTTGCCAAGATTGGCTATCCAGAGTGGTGGAAGACTCGTCCTCGGCGTGAGGGCGGACGTGGTGCTGGTGGTGGCAGAGGCCCGGCACCACAGCAGAGACGTGATGGGGGACGCGGTACTGGTGGCACAGGGATTGTTCATCATGTCGTCGCTGCTGGTCATGGTGTCCCTGCTGGTCTTACTGGGAGTTCGGCAGATATGATGCATGGAGGGTATCCTTCACCACTCTCAGGTGAACAATGGCAGAAACTGATGAGCTTGCTGGGTAACGACAATCCTTCCAAACTTGGTTCTTCAAACTCTGATCGTCTGATGGATAAGAATTCTTCTGTCACTTGGATATTCGATACTGGGGCTACTCTTCATGCGACCGGTTCTCGTGACTGTTTAGTTGATTGCTTTGAGGGCCCTGTCTGTCCTATGATTTTGCCTGATGGGAGCACTATTGAGGCTGTTCTGAGAGGCAAAGTATTTTTGACTGCTTCATTTGTTGACGGATGTTCTTTATATTCCGACATTGACTTGCAACTTGATCTCTGTCTCACAATTGATTGGTGCCAGAAATTGTGATATGTTATTTACTCCTGATTTGTGTTTTGTCAGGACCGAAGTACGAGGATGGTGATTGGAGCAGGTGAACAAAGGGGTAGACTTTACTTTTTGGGGGAGGTTCCAGCTTTGGCTTCGGTGATCCTGGCATGCAGAGAGAGAGTAATTTTGAGGTTTGGCATAGTAGACTGGGACATCCTTCAGATAAAGTAATACAGACTTTACCTTTTCTTTCTGGTAGTAGTGTTTTCTCATAAGACTTGTGATATTTTTCATCAAGCTAAACAGACTCGTGATGCTTTTCCTGATAGTAGTAGTCGTGCTTTGAGATGCTTTGAACTTATACACTGTGATCTGTGGAGACCATATCGTGTTCCGTCATCTAATGGGGCACGATATTTTTTGACTTTGGTGGATGATTTTTCTAGAGATGTTTGGGTTATTTATTGACGGATAAGTGTGCTGTTTATTCTATGTTTCTTAAATTCATTGCTATGGTGAAGCGTCAGTTTGGGGCCGATATACGTCGTGTGCGGAGTGACAATGGCACTGAATTTAATTGTTTACGAGATTATTTTTATCTCAAGGTATATTGTTCCAAATGTCCTGTTGGGACACCTCAACAGAATGGAAGGGTGAAAAGAAACATCGCCATATTTTAAATGTAGCCATGGCATTGAGATTTTTGGGTTCTCTTTCTGTGGATTTTTGGGGGGAATGTGTTCTGGGTGCATGTTATTTGAAAAATAGAACACCTTCTAGTATCTTGTATTTTAAGTCTCCTTATGAAGTTTATATGGTTCGGCTTCGTATGATCATCTACGTATTTTTGGTTGTCTGTGCTATGCATATGATTTAAAATCCCGACATGATAAATTTGCTAGCAGGAGTAGAAAATGTATCTTTGTTGGGTATCCACTTGAAAAAAGGGCTGGAAACTGATGATTTGGAGATGGTGAATTTTTTGTGTCCGTGATGTTATTTTTATGAAAAAGAATTTCCTGGTGGTGGCTCTGCTAGCAAGCTGTCTTCTGCGATACGCCATACATCTATTGAGGTGTCGGGAGACGATATAGAGACTTTTGGGATGGTGCCGGCTACGGTTGCTGAGGCCGGAGTGGTTGCTGGCGGCTCGACACCGAGCGGCGAGGATGCACAGGTAGCTGCAGAAGTATTAACAGGAGAGTCCGCTGGGGATAATAATACTGGATGATACATGGGATACAGTGTTGCCAGAGGTGCCCGACGAGGTAGTATTGGGAAGAGGAATGAGAAAGAAATCACATCCAGTGCGATTACAGGATTTTGTGACGAATGCTGTTAGAAGTAAAAGTTCCCCCTTCACCACAGTTCATCTGTTCCCGTCACTCCTCAGGTACTTCGTATCCTTTAACACAATTTCTAAGTTATGACATATTTACTGTTGGACACAGAAATTTTCTTGCAGCTATCACTGCAGGTGTTGAGCCTACTTCATATCGCCAGGCCTCGCGAGATTCAGGCTGGCGTACGGCTATACAAACTGAAATACAGGCTCTGGAAGATAATGGGACATGGAGTCTTGTCGATTTGCCTCCTGGGAAGAAAGCATTGGAAAGTAGATGGGTATACAAAATTAAGTACAACTCCGACGGAAGTGTTGAGCGCTTAAAGGCACGGCTGGTTGTGTTCGGTAATCATCAGGTTGAAGGGATCGACTATTCAGAGACTTTTGCACCGGTAGTTAAGATGCCTACAGTTCGGGCGTTCTTGGCTGTTGCAGTGTGCTGAGGCTGGACTTTGCACCAGATGGATGTGCACAATACTTTTCTTCATGGAAAACTGACAGAAGCAAGTGTATATGAAGTTGCCGCCAGGTTTTTCGCATAGTGAACCAACAAAGTGTGTCGCCTGCGTAAGTCTCTATATGGATTGAAACAGGCACCACGTTATTGGTTTGCTAAGCTTGCTGCTTCTCTGATATCCTATGGATTTATTCAATCTCATTCCGATTATTCCTTTTTCTCTCTTTTTAGAGGGAAGGTAGAGTTGCATGTTTTGATCTATGTGGATGATATGATTGTGTCTGGTAATGACTCAGGTGCTTTAGACGCTTTCAAAAAGTACCTTAGTTCTTGCTTTCACATGAAGGACCTTGGTGTGTTGAAGTACTTTTGGCATAGAGGTGGCTCGAATTGCAGAAGGAATTTCCTTGTGTCAAAGGAAGTATGCTTTGGACATCATTTCGGAATGTGGCTTAATGGGGTCTCGACCTGCTGGTTTTTCCATGGAGCCCAATCACAAGCTGGCCGAATCGACTAGTCCAAAGATGGCGGATGCGGAGACTTATCGGAGGCTGGTTGGGAGGTTGATTATCTATCATTTACTCGCCCTGACTTAGCCTATGCTATGCATATCTTGTCTCAATTCTTACAGGAGCCTCGACAAGATCATTGGCATGCTGCTTTGAGAGTTGTCAGATATCTCAAACATGTACCGGGACAGGATATTTTTTGAAAGCTGATTGTGATCTCCGTCTTTCTGGTTGGTATGATTCCGACTGGGCAAGTTGTTCCTTGACTCGCCGCTCTGTTACAGGCTGGTTGGTGTTTCTGGGAGGGTCTCCTATTTCTTGGAAGACCAAGAAGCAACCAACTGTTTCCCAATCTTCCGCTGAAGCTGAATACCGATCTCTTGCTGCGCTTGTTTGTGAGTTGAAATGGTTGAAGGAATTATTGGTGTGTTTGGACGTTCGTCAGGAGAGTCTGCTATGTCGGTGTATTGTGACAGTCAGTCTGTCCTGCACCTGGCTCAGAACCCGGTATTTCATGAGCGCAGTAAGCATATTAAGGTGGATTTGCATTTTATTCGCGATGCTATTCGAGATGGCACCGTAATAGCCTCGCATGTTCCTACTTTTCTCAACTGGCTGACATCTTCACCAAGCCCCTTGGAAAGCATGTGCTTGATTCTTTACTTCCCAAGTTGGGCATTTGTGACTTGCATGCTCCAACTTGAGGGGGGGTGTTAGATTATCTTTGTAATGTAAATATGGCCCATAAGCCCAAATGTAGACACTATTATATTGTAAATTGACATCTTCTGAAATATCTAATTTGGTTAGAGAGAGACTCCAAACTGCAAAGCGGAACCAACTACCATCTTTCACAAATTAATAGAGTCTTAAGCCTTCTCTGCCACAACGAAGAAGTTCCATTTTCGATTAATTTTCTCCGCATCGAACTTTGTTATATTCACTTTATCACTTGTCATCCTGAAATTCTAAAATTCCTTCGGACCTTAATTAACCGACCATTCCAAAAAGGCCTCCATCTAGGAAGATAGGTAGGGATAAACCAATGTCGTCAACTACCGTTGACTAAATCAAGGAGTTTGAAATCTCGACCGTTTTTACACTACTAAAATAACCCCTTTTAGCGACGTCAGAGTACGTCGCTAAAAAGGGAAAATACGTCGCTAATTTTTATTAGCGACGTATTTAGCGACGAAAAATGGATGTCGCTTATAGGCTTGTCGCAGATTACAATTTGGTCGTAATTCGTCGCTAGTTGCGACGTCACTTCTAGGGTCGCTAGACGTCGCTAATATTAGCGACGGATAGCGACGTCAGCATACGTCGCCAGTATAGTGACGTAGGGCGACCACTTAGCGACGCCGTAAACTTTACATATGATGACATGGCATGGCAGCCACGTCAGCATATTAGCGACGCCTAGCGACAACAGTAGCGACGTTGGACCTCAGGTGGTCATATACACGTCAGCATTATAGCGACGGATAGCGACGTTACGTCACTATTTGGCGACGTATAGCGACGTGTACTGGACGTCGCAAAACGTCGCAGAACGTCGCTATACGTCGCATATGTTATGAAAAAAATTAAAAAAAATAATTTGTATTTTTGTTATGTTGTGTGTCTGTGTTTACAGTGTGTGTGAAGTGCAGTATTCGAACCATCGACAGTTTCGACTGTTCTATTTTATCTTGGATAGAAAGAGCAACAGTTCAGGGTGCACTTCTCAGAGCTTCCTCTTCACGTAATTCACCTTCTCGGGATCCTTTACGACGTCCCAAGAAAGTGAAGGACGTGAAAATGAAGCTCTCAGAAGTACACCCTGAACTGTTGCTCTTTCTATCCAAGATAAAACATACAACAGTAATCGAAACTGTCGATGGTTCCAAACACTGCATTTCACATTCACTGTAAACACAGACACACATCATCACAAAAATACACATTATATTTTTTTAAAATTTGGGCAGCACCTCCTTTGTATATTAGATCATCGCTTATAACCCAGCGTAGGTATATTTGTCATTCCCGTCGCAGATATCTTCACAATTAACAGTCTCCCATCATAATAGTCTATAATAATAGATGAATAACAGTCTCCCATGCATCATAACAGTCTACAACTAAATAATACATGTACTCAATGAAAATACCAACAAATTAAATATCACAAACATACATGTCCAACAAACGTACATGTCCAACAGAGTCAAATAATAAAAATCAGTGTACAGAACGGTCAATGGGCCCTTAGGGCCAATAAATACAAAGATGATAAAAAAATATACTGGATTACTGAGGACCCCTGTCGCGCATCTGAGATAGAACGTAGTCATACTGCTCCTGGGTGAGCTGCACCGTAGGGGCAGTAGGAGACAGTACAATGTCTGGAGTCGGCGCCGTCGATGGACCGGGAGGACGTATGCTCCAGCTCTCGCAGTCGCTCACCATAAACAGCAAGGGTACTCACCACCCTCTCAGTACTCGCCTCAAGCGAAGCCGAAACCTGAGTGAGTGAGGCAGACATGCTCCTCTGCGATCTCTCCAGCTCGACCTGTCTACGCTCTGTGCGCAGCGTAGACTCGGAGAGCGTGTGCAAGCTGGCAGCTGTAGCCTAATGCAGACTTACCAGCTCCTGTATACTGCGCTCGATCGCATCAAATCGTCCGGTGACGATCGGAGGGTCGGATCATCGCTCGCCGTATCAGAAATCTGCTGTAACTCGCAACATAGCTCCTCGATCTGACGACGAATATCCTCAGCTCGTGACGACGCCTGCGAAGCCGGAGACTGCGTACTGACAGAGGGGGCCCGGGATGACTCCGAAGCCAAATACGCACCGTAGGATCCCGTACCGTAGTACATACCCTTCTGAAGACCGCCAACGGCGATCATCCAGAGCTCGTCCGACGATGGAGCTGTAGGCGGCTGGAAGAAAGTACCAGCCTGTAATGCCTGTGGTTCGTATTACGTATTTTGGAATACGTGTACGTATTTTGTATTGCACGATTCCTTGCTTAGTTTTCCTCATGGCTTGGTTATTCTTGGGATTGGTTCAACTTGGTTCGGGTTGGCTTGGTTCGATTAGGGTTACTTTTGGTTCATCATGGACCAAGGAGTGAACCCTACCTACCACCACTATCCCATTTATTAACCCATTCTTCCTTCTCTCTCTTCATTACTCTTCTTCTCCACCATTAACTCCTGCACCTACCAGAGAGAAAGAGAGGTCTAGGCAAGTAGAACTTGCTTCATGGAGAAACTCCAATTTTATTGCTTCATTCTCTTCCTTACAGCATTCTAACTTACTTTAGAACTTGGCATTTTCACTTTCCATGGCTAGATTCTTGTAGATCTATATTTATATTATTTTCGGATTTCTTGGGTTTTGATCTACTTAATTGTTGTTTCCGAGTTTTGATGGTTCCATGTTGTAGATAATTTCGTTCTACCCCATTTTGACCTATGGAAGTTCGGATTTGGGCTCCGGATGATAGAGTTATGCAGCTTGGAAGCCATGGCTTATGGTGTACTTCTTCTCGAAAATTTGGAGAAGAAGCACAGTCCTGAGCCGCATGGTAGCACTTGACCGCATGAACATTCATGCGGCAAGTTAGTTCCAACCGCATGCACTATTGCCTTGACTTGACCGCATGACAAGTTCATGCGGCAAGTATTCCTTCTAGCCGCATGAAGTCCTTCATTTTCAGCCGCATGACTGAGCTTCCCAGTCCAGCCGCATGGGACTCCGCCCCCCTGAGCCGTATGAGCTCAACACTCACGAGCCGCATAGACCGCAGTCTTTCAGCCGCATGGGTTTGCTTCCCTTAATCGTATAGTCATTGCTCCCCGCAGCCACATGGGTTGCTCCTCCCCGACGCATGTACCTGATTGGTCAGCCAGCCGCATGGACCCATCCCGCCAGCCGCATGAGTTCCCTATCCTCCTAACCGTATATGTCTTGCCTTTCTCAGCCGCATGACTGACTGGATCCCCGAGCGATATAACTGATACCCCTTTAACCGCATAAGCCTTTCCCTTTTGCCGCTTGCGCCTGACCCTATTCAGCCGTATGGACTGTCTCTTCCAGCCACATGAGATCATTCCGGGCCGCATATGCTTTAGCCGCATGGCTTCTATAGCCCTGTATATTAATATTTTATTATATATTTTACGTCCATTTTATATCCTTACGCCTTTTTTTATGAACTTAATAATCACGAATTTATTTAATATGTTTGGAAATGATAATTGAGCATGACATGACAGTGACCCGTAGCGGTGCTCCTGACATGACTAACCTGACATGATAGTGGCCGTCGTGGCGCACTCCTGACAAGTAGACCTGGCATGATTATCTCGAATAGCTGTTGCGACGGCTCCATGACATGACATGACCTGTAAAATTATCTGGACACCGTGGGCGATTGTGCTTGTATAATGAACCAGTACTGTCTTGCATCATGTCTAGGACAGGGACTCCTGAGTACCACGGTCAGGAGTACTACTAAATTGGACTAAGATTAATAACTAGAATTACACAGTAGTCATGAAGAGATTTTCCCAGCTACAGGCAATACGTTACCTGGGTGCTCCTGGGATCTGTAGCCTGCCGTCGAGTAGGGCACATTTCCAGCACACTGTCATGTGTTGCACCCTTCAAGCTACCTAAGGGTACATGCGTTTCCTGGATGATGTACCCCTGAATTCAACTCTAACTTTCGACCTGGGTAACCTGGATGGTCTGCAGGGCTTGTGGCTGTGGAAATCTCATGCATCTTGTTAGTAATTAGGCTTGTGACAACCCTAGTTAGTTAAGTATCAAGCCATAATTCTTGCTTGGCCGTGATTGATTGGATGAAGAGCCAGTCTAGTCTGTCTTGATCCTATTGCATGTCCTGATTTTCTTATTTATCTTGCCGATAAATGGTGGAAAACCAAGTTTCGTTCAGACGAAGGGTTACAACCTCGATCTTGTTTGGTTTACGGGTTGTAACCTGGTATATGTCCATGGTTATCGCCGATATATCCTGATGTTTTTTTTATTTCCAGTTTTCGCTATTTATTTTATACTCTTGTGCTAATTGCTGGTTTTAGTTCCTAAGTGAAGCTTCCTTTGTGGCACTTGCTCTTTCTGGGATCTGACCCAGCTGGTTTGTATGGCCAGATTTCGGAGCAGCTACAGAGGATCTACCGACCTTCCAGCCAGATGGTGGCAACTAGACGAAACCTGGCAACGAGTGGGTTTATTTTTGATCTCGACTTTATTGTAAAAATATTCTTTTGAGGCGTTTAGACGAGCACTATTAGCTCGGTTGCACTTTACTTACTGTCTGCCTACGGGCTGTAACATGATTGACAGATCCTAGGGTTGATGTATGACTAAACTTTTGCTAGTCCTAATATTTTGTAAACTACTAGCTTCATGATAAGTGATATAATATTTTGGATGCCTTTCATTGTATATTAATGATCATATCTTGTGACTTCTAACTACTTGCTTGTGATTGAGACACTAGGTCGTTCTTTACCATATGAGACTGTTGGCTTGTAGTAAACCCTCATGTATCTAGACAGCCGTGACCGTAGAGGTGGATTGCACTTCAATATACGTAGCTGGCTATGTCTGCCCCGCTCTCCAGTATTCTGGTTCTGGGGCATGACATGGTTTAAGTGGCCATGCAGGTCTTGTAAATCAAGATATGTGAGGGTTTACCGAATAGAGTTCTCAATCAGTATTCGTCCTGATCTCTGCTCGTTTCTTCTGAATCCCTGGATTCTTGTCCTGATCAGATGCTTGTTATTGATCTGTCCTGGTCCTTCCTTATTGTCCCATGTCGTCTTCTTCAGCGGCATCGTTCCTGGACCTGCCGGTCAGCAAGGCGGAGCACTTCTCGTGGATCAGCAGCAACCCGGGGATCAAGCCCAGCATTCTGGAGTAGCCTCCAGAGTCGTGCCTTCTGGTGAAGAGCCACCAGTCCAGCCAGTTCAGCCTGCCGAACCTGATGATGGCACTTTGGTAGGACTCGTCAGGACCTTGATAGCTTCCCAAGACCGGCGAGAAGATGCCTTGCACCAGGCAGTGACGGATGCTTTGACCAGAGGAGGTCATCAGGGTAACAGCGTGGCCAACAGCTTCAAGCGCTTGAACCCTCCCTTCTTCGACGGTAGTGAAGACGCTATCACTGCAGATGCATGGCTTCAGAACACAGAGGTGATTCTAGAAGCAGCCAGGACCCCAGAGAACGAGAAGGTAGCCGTGGTGCGCCTGCAGTTGCTAGATCTTGCCCGCAGCTGGTGGACGGCTCAGGCCGTTGGATTAGCAGCACCCATTGCTTGGGCGGTGTTCAGGGAGAGATTCCTGACCAAGTATTTTGATGCTGTAGCTCGGTATGACCTACAGACGAGGTTTACCAATCTGAAGCAGATGGGCAGGACGGTCGACGGATATGCGGCCGAGTTTTCAAGACTTAGTCGGTTTGCTCCCATCTTGGTGGCAACCGAGTATGATAGAGCTCAGCGGTTTCAACAGGGGCTTCACCTGGAGATTTTGTTGGCAGTTGAGCAGTTTGAGCATCAGACTTTTGATGCCGTCTTGAGAGCAGCTAGGAGGCATGAGTATACCTCCCAGAGGATTGTGGATAGGGCCGGAGGTCGGAAGAGATCTCACGGCCAGATGAATCAGTCTTCAGCCCCAGCCCCGGCAGCCAGGACCTTGACTATTGGAGCTCCGAGGCGGGCGGCCTCTGTGACGTCGGTCCAGCATTCAACCCCGACATACCCTCAGCAGCAGCAGCAGAAGCAGAAGCAGTCTTCCGCAGTGGGATGTTCTCATTGTGGGAAGCCAGGCCATGTGGTGGCAGAATGTCGCAGGACGCAGAGATTATGCCTGGCTTGTGGAGCACCAGACCATAGGGTTGGATCCTGCCCGAATAGGGGTGGTTCATCATCGTCCAAACTTTCTAGCTCTTCGGTGAGAGGACCAGCCGGTCCAGCAGCAGCAGCAGCAGTATCCATTACCGAGGCCCTTGCCGCCTCAGACCCAAGTATTCCAGCAGAACCCCTAGCAGTATGCACAAGCCCAAGCCCAGAGTCAGAGCAGACAACAAGGAATCAGCAGAGGGGACCAGCACCCCGAGGGCACGGTCAGGCTATGGTGATGACCGTAGAGGAAGGATTGGCACCAGGAGAGGTAGTGGCAGGTACTATTCTCGTCAACTTCTTTCCAGCTTCAGCTTTATTTGATTCTAGTGCATCATATTCTTTTATGTCTGCACGATTCGCGACACGAATAGGATTGGAGCCCGAGTCATTATCAGTAAGGCTCAATATACTTACTGATAACGCTTGTGGGAGTAGATAGAGTGTTTTCCTCGTGTTGGATCGTAGTTAGCGGTAGAGAATTCCCCGCTAGATTGATAGAGTTCCCGATGGCCGATTATGATGTGGTCTTAGGGATGGATTGGTTGAGGAACCAGTATGCTAGAATAGACTGCCACATTGGCAGGTTGTTTTTAGCATTCCAGGCGAGCCAGAGTTTTCCTTTTCCCGAGGCGAAGTTGAACCTTCTCCTCCGATATTGCAGATGGAAGTAGCAGCAGTTCAGTTGCCCAGGGTAGTTGATGAGTTCCCAGATGTTTTCCCAGAAGAGCTCCCAGGTATGCCGTCGGAGCGGGAGATCGAGTTCACTATAGACTTGATTCCCGGGACAGCCCCAGTGTCAGAGAGAGTCTACAGGACGGCGCGGTCAGAATTGGAGATATTGTACAAGATGATTGAGGAACTCAGAACCAAGGGATTCATTCGTGCTAGTGTATCGCCTTGGGGAGCCCCGATGCTTCTTGTAAAAAAGAAGGATGGTATGTCCAGGTTATGTGTTGATTATCGTACCTTGAACTCAGTGACAATCAAGAACAGATATCCTCTCCCGAGGATAGATGACTTGTTTGATCAACTCAAGGGGGCATCAGTATTTTCGAAGATCGACTTGCGCTCAGGATACCACCAGATCAGGGTCAAGAGCAGGACATCCCGAAGACAGCTTTAGATCGAGGTATGGGCATTGGGAGTTCATTGTTATGCCCTTTGGAGCAACCAATGCGCCGACGGTATTCATGGATCTCATGAATCGCATCTTCATGCCTTACTTGGATCAGTTTGTGATTGTGTTCAAGGACGACATCCTGGTCTACAGCAAGAGTGAAGCGGAGCATGAGCAGCATCTCAGAGTTGTCCTCCAGATTCTCAGGGAGCACCAGTTATATGCCAAGTTCAGTAAATGCGAGTTCTGGCTCGATCGCATTTCGTACTTGGGTCATATCATCACCAGAAGAGGTAGAAGTGGATCCCCAGAAGATTATGGCTATTGAGTCGTGGCCGGTGCCCAGCACAGTTGCAGAAGTTCGCAGTTTTCTTGGATTGGTCGGCTACTACCGACGGTTTGTTCAATTTTGCTCGGATTTCAGCGCCATTGACCCAATTGACCCGCAAGGATGCACAGTTTGCTTGGACAGCAGAGTATCAGAGTTCTTTTGAGCAGTTGAAGCGAGGCCTGATAACGGCACCCATTCTCACGCTTTCAGATGGAACTGGAGGATTCTCAGTGTATTGTGATGCTTCGGGCAGAGGTTTAGGATGTGTTCTAATGCAGCATGGGAAGGTAATAGCTTATGCATCACGACAACTTCGTGATCATGAGAAGAATTACCCAACCCATGACTTGGAGCTGGCAGCAGTAGTATTTGCACTCAAGTTGTGGAGGCACTATCTGTATGGAGATAGGGTGGAGATTTTCACCGACCACAAGAGCCTGAAGTATGTTTTTACTCAGAAGGACCTTAACATGCGTCAGAGAAGGTGGCTGGAGCTTCTTGTGGATTATGATGTCAACTTGCAGTATCATCCCGGGAAGGCCAACGTTGTAGCAGATGCATTGAGCAGGAGAGCCGGAGTTTATTTCCTAACAGCACAACCAGAGCTGTTAGCAGATCTTCAGAAGATGGGTATTGAAGTTGTTCTCCCTTCCAGTATGGCATTGATGACCAGTATTCAAGTTCAGTCCACTATAGTCGAGAGGATCCAGATGGCGCAGTTAACAGATTCCAAGCTTCAGCGACTCAGGGCAGAGTGTGAGGCAGGACGAAGACCAGAGTTGTGCATTCATGAGGATGGTACACTTCGACATGGTAAGCGTCTTGTGTACCCAGTGGAGATATCAGGCAGGAGATCATGTCGGCGCACGGTTCTCAGTATTCCTTCCATTCTGGTAGTACGAAGATGTACCGTGATATCCGTCAACACTTCTGGTGGAATGACATGAAGCGGAAGATAGCTCGGTTTGTCTCTCGATGTTTGGTTTGCCAACAAGTTAAAGCTGAACATCAGAGACCGGCTGGACTTCTTCAGCCATTGCCGATTCCAGAATGGAAGTGGGAGCATGTGACCATGGATTTTGTGACTGGATTACCTAGATCCCTAGCTGGTAGAGATGCTATCTGGGTTATTATTGTCGGTTTACGAAGGTAGCTCACTTCCTCCCGTTCAAAGTTGGTCAGTCGACAGCTCAGTTAGCAGAGATGTACCTCAGACAGATTGTCAGGTTGCACGGAGTGCCAGTCAGTATCACCTCGGACCGAGATTCAAGATTCATGTCGCACTTTTGGCGTAGCCTGCAGGAGAGTTTGGGAACTCGTCTCCAGTTCAGTTCAGCATATCATCTGCAGACAGATGGCCAGTCGGAACGCACGATCCAGACTCTTGAAGATATGTTGAGATCTTGTACCCTTGACTTTGGTGGTTCATGGGAAGATCACCTGCACCTGGTGGAGTTCTCGTACAACAACAATTTCCAGGCTAGTATCCAGATGGCACCGTTCGAGACATTGTATGGTAGAAAGTGCAGATCTCCGCTAGCATAGGACGATATCGGAGAGAGGCAGATGCTTGGTCCAGAAATGATTGCCCAGACAGTTGAGGTAGTCAGAAGAGTCAGGGATCATCTTTGAGTTGTCCAAGATCGCCAGCGCCATTGGGCCGATTCTCATCGGTGCCCTCTCGAGTTTTCTGTCGGTGACCATGTATTCCTGAGGATTTCGCCTAACCGTGGCGTCATTCGTTTCGGCGTGCGAAGAAAGCTTAGTCCTAGTTATATAGGGCTATTTAACATTCTGGAGCGAGTAGGAGATGTATCCTATCGTCTCGCTCTTCCGCCGTCGCTAAGCGAGGTGTATAACGTGTTCCATGTATCCCAATTACGACGGTATATCCCAGACCCGAGCCATATCCTGGATCATTCGGAATTGGTTGCTGGTACCAACCTTTCGTATGAGGAGAGGCCCGTATCTATATTGGACCGAAGAGAAAAGACACTCAAGAATAAGACTATCAAGTTAGTCCGAGTTGCTTGGGGTCATCACTCTTTGGGTGAGTCAAAGTGGGAGCGTGAGGATGATATCCGATCGCGATATCCTGACTTGTTTGACTCGTGGGGTATAATGTCTTCCTTATGCCTCATGCCTTCGATTCCTTGCTTGAATGAGTGATTGCTTGTCTAGATATAGCTTACATGTGATTGATATAGCTTGTCCTCGTCTCTCTAGCCTCTTAATTAAATTTCGAGGATGGAATTCTTTTAAGGTGGGTAGAGTTGTAATGCCTGCGGTTCGTATTACGTATTTTGGAATACGTGTACGTATTTTGTATTGTATGATTCCTTGCTTAGTTTTCCTCGTGGTTTGGTTTATTCTTGGGATTGGTTCAACTTGGTTCAGGTTGGCTTGGTTCGGTTAGGGTTACTTTTGGTTCATCATGGACCAAGGAGTGAACCCCTACCTACCACCACCATTCCCATTTATTAACCCATTCTTCCTTCTCTCTCTTCATTACTCTCTTCTTCTCCACCATTAACTCCTGCACCTACCAGAGAGAGAGAGAGAGAGAGAGGTCTAGGCAAGTACAACTTGTTTCATGGAGGAACTCCAATTTTATTGCTTCATTCTCTTCCTTACAGCATTCTAACTTACTTTAGAACTTGGCATTTTCACTTTCCATGGCTAGATTCTTGTAGATCTATATTTACATTATTTTCGAATTTCTTGGGTTTTGATCTACTTAATCTTGTTGTTTCCGAGTTTTGATGGTTCCATGTTGTAGAGAATTTCGTTCTACCCCATTTTGACCTATGGAAGTTCGGATTTGGGCTCCGGATGATAGAGTTATGCAGCTTGGAAGCCATGGCTTATGGTGTACTTCTTCTCGAAAATTTGGAGAAGAAGCACAGTCCCGAGCCGCATGGTAGCACTTGACCGCATGAACATTCATGCGACAAGTTAGTTCCAACCGCATGCACTATTGCCTTGACTTGACCGCATGACAAGTTCATGCGGCAAGTATTCCTTCTAGCCGCATGAAGTCCTTCGTTCTCAGCCGCATGACTGAGCTTCCCAGTCCAGCCGCATAGGACTCCGCCCACCCTGAGCCGCATGAACTCAACACTCGTGAGCCGCATAGACTGTTCTCTTCCAGCCGCAATGGACTGACCCTATTCAGCCGCATGGACTGTTCTCTTCCGCATGGACTGTTCTCTTCCAGCCGCATGGACTGACCCCTTTAACCGCATAAGCCTTTCCCTTTTGTCGCTTGCGCCTGACCCTATTCAGCCGCATGGACTGTTCTCTTCCAGCTGCATGAGATCATTCCTGGCCGCATATACTTTAGCCGCATGGCTCTTCTATAGCCCTGTATATTAATATTTTATTATATATTTTACGTCTATTTTATATCCTTACACCTTTTTTTATGAACTTGATAATCACGAATTCATTTAATATGTTTAGAAATGATAATTGAGCATGACATGACAGTGACCCGTAGCGGTGCACTCCTGACATGACTAACCTGACATGATAGTGGCCCGTCGTGGCGCACTCCTGACAAGTAGACCTGGCATGATTATCTCGAATAGCTGTTGCGACGGCTCCATGACATGACATGACCTGTATAAATTACCTGGACACCGTGGGCGATTGTGCTTGTACAAATGAACCAGTCCTGTCTTGCATCATGTCTAGGACAGGGACTCCTGAGTACCACGGTCAGGAGTACTACTAAATTGGACTAAGATTAATAACTAGAATTACACAGTAGTCATGAAGAGATTTCCCAGCTACAGGCAATCCCGTTACCTGGGCGCTCCTGGGATCTATAGCCTGCCGTCGAGTAGGGCATATTTCTAGCACACTGTCATGTGTTTCACCCTTCAAGCTACCTAAGGGTACATGCGTTTCCTGGACGATGTACCCACCTGAATTCAACCCTAATCTTTTGACCTGGATAACCTGGATGGTCTGCAGGGCTTGTGGCTGTGGAATAATCTCACTGCATCTTGTTAGTAATTAGGCTTGTGACAACCCTAGTTAGTTAAAGTATCAAGTCGTAATTCTTGTTTGGCCATGATTGATTGGATGGAAGAGCCAGTCTAGTCTTGTCTTGATCCTATTGCATGTCCTGATTTTCTTATATTATCTTGCCGATAAATGGTGGGAAACCAAGTTCCGTTCAGACGAAGGGTTACAACCCCGGTCCTTATTTGGTTTACGGGTTGTAACCTGGTTATCTGAATAGTCCCATGGTTATCTCGCCGTATATCATCCTGATTTGTTTTCCTTATTTCCAGTTTTCGCTATTTATTTTATACTCTTGTGCTGATTGCTGGTTTTAGTTCCTAAGTGAAGCTTCCTTTGTGGCACTTGCTCTTTCTGGGATCTGACCCAGCTGGTTTTGTATGGCCAGATTTCGGAGCAGCTCCAGAGGATCTACCGACCTTCCAGCCAGATGGTGGCCACTAGACGGAACCCTGGCAACGAGTGGGTTTATTTTTGATCTTCCACTTTATTGTAAAAATATTCTTTTGAGGCGTTTAGCCGACGAGCACCTGTTAGCTCGGTTGCACTTTACTTACTGTCTGCCTACGGGCTGTAACATGATTGACAGATCCTAGGGTTGATCATGTATGACTAAACTCTTGCTAGTCCTAACATTTTGTAAACGACTAGCTTCATGATCAGCTGAATATGTAATATTTGGGACGCCTTATCATTGTATATTTAATGATCATACATCTTGTGACTTCTAACTACTTGCTTGTGATTGAGACACTAGGCTCGTTCTTGACCATATGAGACTGTTGGCTTGTAGTAAACCCTCATGTATCTAGATAGCCGTGACCGTATAGCGAGGTGGGTTGCACTTCAATATACATAGCTGGCTATGTCTGCCCCCGCTCTCCAGTATTCTGGTTCTGGGGCGTGACACAGCCCCTCCCTCTGCTTGCGCACTAGCAGTAGCAGCCTCCTCCTCCTGTAGCCGAACAAACTTGGCCTAGAACATGTTTGCTAACGTATAAGTGTTTGCTAAAGTCTATATTGATATCTATTTTTCTGTTTTCTAAATTATAGTAAATTAATATAAAGAATAGAACGTACATATGCCTGCGTCGCCCTCTCGTCAATGAACTCCCCAGCCCTCCGATGGGTGACCAGGAAGACGGTCACCATGTTCGGGTCCTCACCCTTTTTTACCTGTTAAAATATATTATCTATTATTAGTATTAAACATCCTATCGATCTATATATAAATTAATGTCCGTCATAGGAAACGTACCAGACGACTAAAATGCTCAGTCATCGAAATGGAGCCACCATACCACTTACCGGCGCTCGACCGCGCCACCTTGGCCTTGTCAGACCGCTCCTGGTACTTGGGCTCGCTGAATCTAGCCTTCATCGCAGCCCACTGCTCTGGTGTGATCCAACAATGGATCGGCTGTCCGGAGCGATCATGAGACTTCTGGTCGTGGATCGCATCACGGATGAGCTTGGCTGCGACGGCAGAAAATTGGCCCTCGATCCTTGCCGCCCGGTGTGGTGGATAGAAATAGGTCCTCTACAAGAAGTAAAATACAAAAGTTGTATAATATACACAAATGATTATTAAAATTTAAAAACAAACAATTTTTTTACCTTGAAGTGGGCGAACCAAAAGGCCTTCCTATCTGCGGGAGCATCTGAGTAGTTAATCCAAGGCCCACCATAGTTCTGCCTCAGAAATACCCCCAGCTGTCTCTGTACTGCAGAAGGCCGATATCTATATAATAATAATTTTTCATGAATATATATGTACATATAATCATTTGAGAAATATATATTAATTAATTAACTTACTTCATAGGCCCGTCCGTCCAAATCTCCATACGCGTCTCGCCCGGGGGATCGCATGGAGGGTCGCTCTCACCTCCTGTCTGGGCAGGATCAGTCTGATCGCCGTCCTCTATATGCTCGGCGTCGGCTCCCCCCATTGAGCCGTCGGCAGGAGGAATGCTGGACGGAGGATCAGGGATGCTGGACGCGGGATCAGGAAGGCTAGACGACAAGGGAGGAGTCGCCAACCTGCTGGAACTGCCCTGTCCCGGTAATGGACCGGGAACAGAACGGTACAATGGCATATTCGGAGATGAGGATGAGGGTACAAAATCTCCATCCCCAGCCCGAGGCTGGCGGGACTGCCTAATATAAAATCCTCCACATCGTCCAGATGGTCTAGTCATACCTGATAATAACATATGACAAAAAAACAAAAAAACATATTTATATGATAGACATCACAGATTTTTGAAAAATATCATAGTCACAGATAAAAGTGTCAATAAAGTGTCACTGAAGTGTCACAGATAAAAGTGTCAATAAAGTGTCAAATATGATGATAAAACAAACGTACAGATTTAATCCTCTTCTGAAAATTCATCTAGTTCGTTTAGCTCATCTACTTCTTCTTCTTCTTCTTCTTCTTCCTCCTCTACATCTTCACTTTCGTCTGCATCTTCCTCTTCAGATAATTCTACTTCTTCTACATAATTAGATGTGTAATGAGGAACTTCCGTCGTGTCCACTTCTATAATATTTGTTATAAGAGGTAGTTCATCCTCTTGATAAGCTATATCGTCAACCTCAAAGGTATTTCTAGCTTTGGTCTTGCATACTGTCCACCAGTCCGACCTTGTTGTTTTCCGTTTAGGATAACTTGTGAAGTACACGAGCTGAGCCTGACTTGATAGGACAAATGGTTCATAGGCTTGATATCGACGCCGATAGTTTATATCAACAAGACTGTGCTTGTCTACTTTCCAACCTTGACCTTCAATCGGATCGAACCAATCACACCTGAATAACACAATCTTAGCAGGCTCTATTCCATAACTATATGTCAGCTCCAAGATCTCCCGTAGCACGCCATAGAAATCGTTGCCCGCATCAACATCTTTGTAGTTTGAAGATCTGATACACAAACAGCTGTTTTTGGTGGAGTCGAGATCCACAAAGTTGTCTCTGATCGGGGAAGTTGTTGACTTGAACCTAAACCCATTAACACAGTAGCTTGGCCATATTTTTGTAGCATAAATTGGTCCCTTGGCTAGCGTTCTAATAGACTCATTCTCAAGTCTTGCGTATGGACGATCGACCTAAGTACCACGAAAGAAGCAATTAAGCTCATTCTCAATCAAGTGCATATACAGAAAGGTAATTACAGAGTTCTCAAGTCTTACATATGCACTCAACCATGATGGAAAATAACGCCTCATTTCTTGTTCTTGTTCTTCTTCTGTTATGTGTGGCCTACCTGACCTCACATCATCATTAAATATGCTGAAAACAACATCGTTCAATTAATGTAATAGTATAATAATCAACACTATTAAAATAATGTAGACGTATTAATTACTTACCCCTCCAGTTTCTCTACTTCCTCCTCGTCACAGTTGAGTAATACATACACCTGAGCAGCCCTTAGCTCATCATCGTTCAGATATCTCTTCTTCATTTTACCCGATGGCTTTCCTGGAGCATTGAATACCTTCAGTATTGTATCATTACTTTCATGATCTCCGTCATCGTTTCTGGAAGCTCTTGTTCTATTAGTTGCAACATGAGGCTTGAAATATATCGAACAAAAGTTTGTAATCTCCTCGAGAACATAGGCTTCACAAATAGAACCCTCGACCCGTGCCTTATTTTTTACCTTTCTTTTTAGGTGATTCAAATGTCGCTCGAACGGGTACATCCATCGATATTCGACGGGTCCACCAACACGTGTCTCATAGGATAGATGAATCGGCAAATGCTCCATAGAGTCAAAGAATCCAGGAGGAAACACCCTCTCTAGCTTGCACAGTGTTACCGTAATGTCCTTCTCTTGCTTTTCTAGACGATCAACGAGCAATTTCTTAGAACAAAGATCCCTGAAGAATATGCTAAGCTCCGTCAATGGATCCCAAACTGTATAAGTCTTCAATCCACGCGACCGCACGCTTCGAATCGCCAAGGAACTCCGTGCCTCGACGCATCCAAACGAGCTCCGCACCACGAGCTTCTACCTGTGCCTGCACATGAACACTGTGTGGGTGTCAGTACTCAACTGTACTGGTGGAGTGAGCTTCTCACCCACCCATACAAAATCGACACGTTCATTTACTTTGTGCAGCTTAAATCTTTTCGATTGTCTTTCTAGTCTTGTCTTAGGATCAGTTTTAAGACTTGACGTCTAACCAACTCGACGTGCAACGACATGGTCGTGCTACAATATCAACGTGTATTTCGATCGAGGCAATGCCTCATCGAGCATGTACTTGACAAAACTTGAACTCGGGACGGCAGGGTCGTGCCATACTCTATTCTCGACTTCCACATATTCGAGACGGTACTACGCCGAGGAACAACTTACACGGATTCGGCCGTGCCATGACCTTTACTTGAACTCAAGTGCCTCGAGACTATTTTCGTGCCAACGATTCAAATGATAAAGACGACAACGGGACGACTCGTGCAGGTCGTGCCTCTAGACCTTGCTTAGACTTGTTCGTGCTTCAAGATGAGGTCATGCCTCGCTATCAAGACTTATCCATGCTACCGCCTTGCGGCCTTCCTGTTAGAGTCATTTGCTAACTTAGACAAGACTTGTGAAACATAGTATTACTTTCGTGAACATCCCGACGCCAAGTATCGTGCTAAGTACGGTACCTATGCTGCAGCCCATTCTTAGGCCCAGACCTTGTGTTACCGACTAGACCTGTATTCAAGCTCTAGACCCAAATCTAAAGGCATACATGCGGTGTGCCGCTATCTGCCGACACATCTACATGCGTGGTCACTAGCAATGTCAAGCTATCTTGGACTGGCTCGTGGGATATCGGTCTCGTCCCTACACGGGTAGCTAGCCCGGAGGCGCCGAAGTCTCCCATGCGGTTATCCAGTATCCTACTTTGAGCCACACTCGCTTCCCCCCGGGCTGAATGATCCCGACGCCCCGGCTATCATTCGAGAAGACTACACATTGTCGACAAGTTGTCCAATGACCATGCAAGTCTCGACTCGATCTAACCAATCATTCCTTAACATGACCATGCATTCCTTCTTTCTTTCGAGACTTAACGAGACTTCCAAGCTGCGGGACCGATCTCGTGTGCGGGACTTATCAAGACTTAGCGAGACTCCCAAGCCGCGGAACCGATCTCGTGTGCGGGACATATCAAGACTTAGCGAGACTCCCAAGTAGCAGGACCGATCTCGGTTACAACCAGTCGCGTGGACTTCCTTTGTTCGTGGCAAGCTTTTTACTAAACCGACCGTAGCTCGTGCCTTAGACAGACCTGGTTCTATAGGCGACGCTAACGCTCAAGTCATATACTTTACACGAAGAGCCTTGTTCTCAAGAGACTACGCGACTTGACAACCACAGATAGAGCGGGACAGTGCTAGAAATGGCTTCGATAGCCCAACGCAACTCTTGTCTAACTTGTTCGGGCAACGACTCGACGAGAAAAGGCTACGCCGAGCTCCGCGTCGAGGGAACGTGCTATGCACGGGGTCGACTTGAACAACCAAGTTCGTGCCTAGACTTAAGCCAACAGCCGTGCAAGACGACTTAACTTACGGGACGTGCGAAGGCTATGCCAAGCCTTGCGGGACAGGACCGTGCATGCTTTAATAAGCATTCATGCGGGCGACGCCTATGACTTAGGCTGATTCGAGTATTGGGGCAAAATGACGGGACCGTGCATGCTTTTCAAGCATTCACGCAGGCGACGCCTATGACTTAGGCTATTTCAAGTGTTGGGACAACTTAGCAACTTAAGCCAACTTTCTTCTCCCAAGCCACGAGATCGAAGGATCGAGTGTCATTTGAAAGCACGCTGAGCCGACTTCTATACAGACCGTGGGACCATTTTCCTTGTTCTAAGACATTCCGACAGGTCGGGATTATTCTCTTTGCTATGTGCGTTCATAGCTTTTAGATTAGCCTACTTGTGCAAGTTGAAAACATTGCGAGTTATTATGTGAAAGCTAAGATTAGGCAAGTTCACTGAAACTACCCCACCTGTGCGAGGAGTCGCCTCGGACGAGCGAGCCTTCGAGCAGCCGTTGCAAGGTTAAGTTCCAACGCCGTTGGCGTTTCGATTCCTCCGATTGACTTTGTGGGACGGGGCACTACAATGGGATACAAGTATTCCTCGTTAATTGCCATGATAGTTGTATATACTCGAGTGTAGTTAAGTCATCTGCCAAACTTTGTGAAGATATCTCAATCTTGACTCACTCGACGTTTCCTCAAATCTAGATTTTATCGTGACCTTCTAACTATTTGAAACTTGAGAAATGATTAGATTGTTCCTTGATCGTACTTCATCTAAGTGGCTATCATATCTCTAGAAACTGTATTCCTAACTTATTTTACCTTGATCTACTGGAAACTGAATTGTCTTTATTTTCTGCTTTAACTTGGTCATTTATTTTGTGCGTTAATCATTATCTCATGAACTCTCACTTTTTATTTTAAATTCTTTTGTGCCCTTTACCGTGACTTGGATATTTGGAGCACAATACTAGACTTTTCCATCCAACAAATTTCATATGCAAGACCTAGACGAGCCCACCTTCATGTAGGTATATCATGTCCCACCAAAACACGTCCCCTTGTACTCTATTTTTTTGATGCAACTTTCGAGTCAAAATGGCTAGCTAAAAACCCTACCATAATACTATTGTCTATTCTGACTTCGGTTAGAAACCAAATCATGACTCAAATCTTTCGGCCCAATATATGATTTATCCACTTAATTTCTTACATACTTACTTTGTGTTTTATCTTGACTGCTTAACCCTCGTCCTTTTATTTTCATGCCTTATCTTGATTTACTTAGACCCATAACATCCTTTTACTCTCCATGCAATATTAGCCACCCTTACTTCTCTTCCTCCCAATTAAACTATTTTACTCATATTTTACTATGATTCCTCCGTGGTTTATGCAACTATGTTCATTTTTCTTGTTCTAAGATAAATTTGATCATGACATCCTATGGTTAGAAAGAGGAGAGTAGTGGTATAGTTGAATAAGATGATTGAATATGCATAAGTAAAATCTTGCGGTAAAACCTATGAGACAGAGTATATTTTATGATCAAGGGAGAGTAGATTCTTGTTGGACAAATTGGTTCTTTATTTTACGAGATGATAAATAGAGCGTTTGAAGAATTCAAGAAGGGTGTAATACCTAAAAATTAATTCGTAATTTAACTATGCGATGATTGTAAATATAAAGGTTATATCAAGGTGCCATTGATTTTACTCTTGACTAAATTAAGTGAAGAAATTTTTAAAAGAAGTTTTGCAAGAGGAAACTAGTTTGAAAGAAAATATGTAGGAAGAAAAGTATTAGAGATTTATTGAATTGGAAGTTTAGACTTATCAAAATCCTACGATTATGGATATAATTATCTATCGAAGTAACCTTGATTATCTTCGACTAAATTGAGTGAGGGTTGACTAAATTATTTTGGAAAATTTTGAAAGACGAGATTTGGTTTGAGAAAAATATTTGCTAGAGATTGATTGAATCCAAAACTTTAAATTAAAGACATTCTATTAGGAGATATCGAAGGTATATATGGGTTGACATCTAATATTTTGTTCATAAATCTCAAATTTGGAAAGTATGTTTTGCAAAAAAAAAAAAAAAAAAAAAAAGAAGTTCGATGGAATATCAATTGGAAGAAGAAATAATTTTTGAAGATTAGTGATAAAAGGATAATGACGATTCAAAGAGTTAGCGGAATTGAAAACCACAAGTGACTCGAAACTAACGAGCACTTAATCAAGATTGAGATAAGGAAGTTATTACCCATTAACAAGGTTGCAAGTTTATAGGATAATGTGAGCATTGGTTGATTTAAACACTCATAGGTTGTCATGCATTGACCATCTTCGAGCTGTTGATTCTATTCGATTATAACTATCTAAATTACCCATTTCCCCCTCTCTCCTCGACCGAGGATTTAAATCACGATTTTATCGACTAAATTCTTCCAATCCCCTTCGCCCTACCTGCCCTAATTACTCCTAAATTTCGAGGACGAAATTTTTTTAAGTTGGGTAGGAAGTAAAACCCCTAAATCTCTACTACAATTTTTTTATAAATAAAATAAATAATTTAGTATTGATTTTGTTATTTGGATTTGTACGTCGCATACAAGTTGACATTTATCGTATTGTACCTCGCGTGCGGGTTTTTGCTCGTCGAGTGCGAGTATGTGCGAGGTACATATTTTCAAAAAAATATTTTATTTATAGATTTCATTTATATGGAAAGTATAGTTTCAAAATAATATAGGATAAATATACTTTTGCCTAAGTTGTTAAAAAGTATTGCGTCGAGTTTTGAAAAATAGTAATAAAAAGATTATTCTAAGTATTTGCATACGTGATTCATGAATTTAATTCATGAATATATTTTAAATTCTAATTTTTGAAATTATTATTTTATTAATTTATACAAGTTATAAAAAGTCTTTCTAAATTGGTTTATTATGAATTAAATTAGAAATTAATATTTCGGATAATTTTTAAAACTAGTTTTTGAATTAAATATTATCTAGTATATATTTACATATATTGGAAGAGATATATTTGGTGGTTTTAAAAAGTACTTTAAATTAAGGGGTGAATTATCCATGAGGATTCAAATAATCCTAGTCCATATCCAATCAGGGGTCCTCACCTCCTATATAAGGAGAGCTCCCTTGTTCTCTTTTTCCATACTTTACTATCCAACTCCTCTACAAATATCCTCCAACCATTGTGTATCGTGTCCGTGTCCGCGCCTTTTCCATCCACTATATTGTTATGCAGATACATAAATTTTTTACTCGAGGCCGACAAATCCGGACCTCCATCCCCGTTGTGTCGAACACTCTCGACACAACGCAACCACCCCCAGAACACCCCACCATACGCTCCCTGGCCCCATTGACACCACCCCACTGCCATCACAACCCAACCCCGACTTCATCCAACCACCATCGTCTTCGTCCTACCGCCCGGCTCCGTCCTCTGCGACCACACACGCCCCACCACCGTCACCCCCTACAAACCATCTTCCTGCCTCTGCCGCCATCATCACAACCATAGCACACTTCCGACCACAACCAAAACCGCCATCACCCCCGGCCACCCACGCTGGTCCAGTATCATTCCGTCGAGCCGGTGACCCAAACCCGTATCCGTCTCCGCTGCCACGGATTTACCCCACCTTCAACATCACCACCACCACCGTCCTAAAACACCCAAAAAAATTCCGACGACCCACCAACCCACATCACTACCATCGTCGGTCAATTGCCACCACCGTAGCACCATCATCAACCCCCCAACATTAGCCCAGAAGAAGAAGAAGTGAGAACCCTCACCTGGCTGCCGTTGTAGCCGAACCACCCTCCGAGATCCGCCCAGTCTTCATCAGCGCCGCACGCCGACCACCGACTTTTCGAGACCCCCTCTTTGTCGTAGCCAACCACCGACTTCCGCCCGCCGGAGCCGTAGCGTCGCCCGTGGGACTCCTCCGTCGCACGTACACTGGTGACGTGCGCCCCCACCGAAGCAGCCGCCGCCTCCTCCTCCGCGGCGCCCCTCCACCGCGGCCAGCGCCGTCGCCCGCGGAGACCTCCGCCGATCCGGTGAGAAAACCCCTTTCTCTCTCCCCCGCTCTTTCCCCCTTTCCCGATTCTCACTCTCTCCCCACATTCTTTTTCCTTTTTAAAGAAGGCAACCAGGTGTATATATTATTAAGTTTTATTATTATTTATTTATTATTATTACTATTATTATTATTGTTATTATTATTATTATTATTATTATTATTATTATCATTATTATTACTGTTATTATTATATCATTAGTATAAAATTTTGTCACGATGATTGCAAAATTTATGATATGAGGGTTTTGCCTATAGTGATTTCAAACAGAGTTTTGGCCTAGAATATATTATCCAATTTTTATGGTATTGTGTTAAAATTTAGTTTTTGCATCAAAATATTGTTAGTTATTTTTATACTTATATATTCGACAAATTTATAGTTTTCAGCATAAAAGAATTTTTAATATTTTTGAATAATTACTTAAAGGTTATCATATATGAAATATAGTTTTACCCAAACAACATATTTTACAAACTTAAGAATTTTTCTTACCTAAAAGGAAAATTTTATTTTAAGTGTTATGGAAAATATTTTTCTAACAGAAATTTAGTTTTTAAATATATATATATATATATATATATATATATATATATATATATATATATATATATATATATATATATATATATATATATATATATTTATATATATAAATTATGAAATACTTTCTAAAACTAGAATAAGTACCTTTTATTCTAATTTCCTCTTCGACTATCGTCACCAATCATGACTAATCATCCTTTCCTATTTTCTCGTAAATTTCGGACCCTTGTACATCAATCATGGCTAATGGACTACTCAAACTTGTTGGATCATTGTACCACACCAGACGACACACCAGACAAGACACCTTGCCTTTATTGTTTAATTTCTTGCTCAATATCATGCATGCTTTTTCTTTATGTTGTTCTTTCAAAACTATATATAGATGCAAATTATTATACTTTATGCAATTGGCTTAGAGTTAAGGGACCACCGTATGTTTAGTGCATCTCATAAACTGTCACGATGTGCCACGAATTGTGTGTGAGTTGTGAGTCGCATATAGATGTGGACTTGTATGCTGACTGATCATTGGTGCGTACAGGCCGTGCGTTAGGATATAACTGCCAATAGATTGTGTAGAAGACTTGGCAGTTATTAAGGATTAAACAGTATCGTGGAGTCGACACATGTATAGTATCATTGGGGGGAGGGGACATCTATTAGCGTAGGGGCTACATTTATTTTATACACATTTTGGGCCGATGATGACTCTTATGAGCACTACCTTCTGCCCGGGCCGATGGTGCTCGTATGAGCGCTACTTGACGGCCACTCTTTATTACTTGCTTGCGTGAATCTGTTACAGCCCCTGCGTAGAACATTGTCCTCAAAGTGCATATCACATAGAATGGTTAGGAACCTTTACTCATGCATACTTTTCTGTTGAGCTTTATTATTCAGTTTATCGGCATGATATTATGTGTCTTGTTACGTCCCTCTGAGGACCTGGTGATCTCTCCAGGTGTGTGTTTCGTGATTTCTTGCAGGTGCTCTAGCTAAGGCCATTCCTTCCTTCGTGATGATTGCTTTTGGACTCATCATTGCTTCGCTCGATCAATCACTTTCTTTGTATATTTCTTCCCTATTTAAATTAGTTGGTAGTGGATTTGTCTCCGTCCAACGATTGTATACATGACAAACTCAAAGTTGCTTTTATATTATTATTTATCTTTGTGGATGAGATTTAGTGTCTTGGCTTTCTATATTTTACAGCTTATGTATACATACGAGCCGTATATTTACTCGTATGTATACAGCTGGCATGATATGTATCTAGTCTCAAGTATTTGGGACTGGGGCGTTACAAGATTACTATTGATTAATATTATTTTATTTGTAACTATTGATAAGATATTGCCATATCTAGAAACTATAATCCATGTCAAAAAGACATCTTATGCATGAATGATAGTGCTCCTACCAACATCATCCTAAGAATGTAATTTTTCCTCCAACAAGGATATTAGTATGAAAATACTATCCATAATAGCTGGACAGAGTCATATTACTGAAGGCTCCGGCAAAGCCCACTTGATTTTACCTAATAGACCTACTCACTTATAAAAATTGTTTTATACTCTCATAATTCCAGAAGATTCTTTTTGGGAGTAAAAATATCTCGTATTAAATCGCTGAGCAAGTGAAATATTTTTTGTGTAACCACTAGTTTAGATAACCAAAAGTTCATCCTAGAGAACCAGAAGTTCGTCCTAGACAACCATAAGTTCGTCCTAGAGAGATTATCCAGCTATTCACTTTGTCAATTCACATACTATATTGAGTCAGAAGCTTAATCCTAAGTCCATTGTGAACCAGAAGACGAATAATCACATAATTTTTAAATTGTGACACGATCGACAAGACATCCCAAATCAGTGACGATAATAATTATCAAACTAATTCGTGCCATCATCTCTTACTAAATTGTAACATGCATCCTTGATCTCAAGGATAAGTTTGTTTCGAAACCATTAATCCTGAAGATTGTATTTGAGTAACTAGTAACATAGTTTCAGTTTCAAATTCTATTTTTTTAGATGGTTTATGTTGATATTATTTGAAATTATAATATTAGAATCTATGCTTTGTGAATTATTATGTTTATCTCCTCAGATTATTAAATCTTCTAGACATGAAATATTTTTGTGATAGAATATTTCTGTGACTTGTCACGTTAATAAGACATAATTCCCGTTGTTAGGGGGAGATATGAAGAAGATAAATTATCGTTCTAGAAGAACGTCGTGAATTATCGTTCTAGAAGAACGTTAAAGCATCATTCTAGAAGAACATATTACATTATCGTTCTCGAAGAACGTTCTAAAGCATCATTCCAGAAGAACGTGTCATGGCATATTTCTAATTTATTTATCTAATCTTGACTAAATTAGGAGAAATTATCCTTTGCTTGCTTACATTTTTAATTATGCTGCATAAAGCTAACAATCTATAAATTTATTTTCTAATAAAAGTACCAAAAGAACCAAATAAAGACAGCAAATGAATAAGTTCTTTTGTAAGAACGCGTAAGACTTAAAGGCTCGAAATATATAACTCTCCAGAAAGAGGCCGAATAATACTAAAGATAAGTTTCATCTCTCCAGAAGAAGAGGCCGAATAATATAACACACCCTAATACTTTTGAAGAAGCCACTCCTGAAGTAGCATCTCCTGAAGAGAAAGTTCATGACGATCCGGAAGATGTCATGAACCAAAGATCCAATTTCTCAAAGTAACCGCTCCGGTAGAGGATATATCTCAGATTCCAGAAGAGACTGAGAAAGAGGTACCGGTACCCATAAAATCTATGCTTTATACATAGTTAAGAGAAATTTGGAATCAAGAAATTTTTTCATAGATGACATTATCGAATGAGAATAAAAAGGGTGATAAAATTAAATGATAACACTAAAACCACGAATAATCTAATGAATAGATGCGATATCTCTCGCAATATGGAGTGTTCGGTCCTACATTACAAAACCCAAAGAGAATAAACCCGTAGGTTTTGAATGGGTATCTGTAACAAATAGAGATCTAAATATATAAGAGCTCAAGGATTCATGAAATGATCATGAATAGAATATGAAATTATTCTTCGATCCTGATAACCTAGACGATAAGATATTATCGAAGTTCAGGATTTAAAATTCTCAGGTAAATCCTTGAAGGATTTGATATTATCATGTTATCCTCGAAGGATCTACATATGGATTAAACCATCCAGAATAATGTGATAGGCTTATTGAGTTTATGGAGAAATCCTTGAACGGATTCATCAAAATGGTCACCTTCTGAAGAGAGATCTCATGAAGAGATTAAGAGTGCCTCCTGAAGAGAAATCTCCTGAGATTTAAAATATCTTCCGAAGAGATTGGAATCTCCAGTAGAGAGTGGAATCTCCAGTACAGATTGGAATCTCCCGAAGAGATTGTAATCTCCCGAAGAGATCAGAATCTCCCGTAGAGATTAGAATCTCCCGAAGAGATCGAAATCTCCCGATGAGATCGAATCTCCCGTAGAGATCGGAATCGCCTGAAGAGAGGAATCTCTAGAAGAAAAAGGTAATATTCAAAAGATCTCATGTAATCTCATGAAAAGATGAATCTCTAAAAGAGATCTACTACAAATCTCCTGTAGAGATAAATCTCCTACAGAGTTTTAATATGAATGATATACATATAATGTCAGATCAGGATCTTTTACAACCAAAAGAACATGTTCTGGGTCCTGAAGTACCATGTTTAAAGAATATAAATTCTTTTTATCATTTACTCAGCACAATATTTTAGAATAATATTAGGCACATAAATTATTCTTGATGAATATTCTGATCTAATGAGATATGCAATGAATAATATTTATCTGATACTCCATTAAGCGGATACCACAAACAAGGTATGTATTTATAAATAACGTTACAGGTAGAGAGAATAAATCAAATCACTGCGCGCGACAATTTTACCAAAGCGAACAGGGAATGTGCATGGCTATGTTTTCAACAGTTCGACATATCAGGGAGAGTTGCGAGCTTTCAAGAATCACAAATAAAGCCTGCAACCTCTTCATAAGGATACTAGTATAAATGTATAGACAAATAAAGTATTGGGTGATATGTAATATTTTAAATTGTATTGGGGTTAATTTTTTATTTTGAATTGATGTAAGAACAATGTAATTTTTTGAGTGGAGCATCCTGTAGATGCAAGCATCCTGAAGATGCTAATGGAGACATCT
>JANAVB010002119.1:0-21964 GCA_029216955.1 Iris pallida | reverse complement strand
TTTAGGAGAGTGAAGGGGTATAAACCAACATTGTGGCAGAAGAATTGGATCGAAGATCCAACGGTCGGATTGTCTAGAAAAACATCCAAAGTTGTTGATGAAACTCAATTCTGACTTTGTATTTACGCGCGTCACAACGGGATTTCGTACAAAATGCTCAAATCGGATGTATCATGCATTGGGGAGGACGACGACGTGCTTGGGGGGTATGCCAATGTGCCAGGGCCACGAGGGTGGTCAGGCGAGGGCCGCGGTGGCGGTTGCCTGCGTTGCGACTGTTGCAGCTGCCTATGCGTTGGCGCTGCTGGTGTGTTGGTCGGCCACGCCTGGCCGTGCCTCCGACGGCTGTGGCGGCTTGGCCCATCGCAGTTGCAGCCACTGCTGACGTTCTATGCTTCAGTGTTGGGGGGGAGTTAGGAAGTAGGTTAGGCTTAGGGATTGGAGATATATATATATATATATATATCATATATATATATATATATATATATATATATATATATATATATATATTATATAAATATATATATATATATATATATATAAAAATAATAAAAAAAAATAAAATAAAAATAAAAAAAAATATATATATATATATAAACAATAATTACAATCTTCTAAAATTTTATATATATCTAATAAATATATATTTGCATATATATAAACTTTTATATACATATAGCATATAAAAAACATATAGCATATAATCAATTTATTTATATTATACATACTATTTCAAATTCTAATAAAAATGTCTAAACTCTAAAATTATTCTAGAAATAGAAAAATATATAATATTTCTAAATGGTAGAATATAAAAATAATTTAATAATATTCATTCACATATAAAATTTTATTTTAATAGCAAGAACATATATATATATATATATATATATTATATATATATATATATATATATATAATATATATATATATATATATAATTATATATAAATATATATATAAATATATTTTTTTATAAATATATATATATATATATATTATATATATAAATATATTATATATATATATTTTTTTATAAATATATATATATATATATATATTATATATATATATATTAATATATATATATATATATATATAATATAAATATTATATATATATAAATATATAATATATATATATAGATATATATATATATATATTTATATTTATATTTATATTTATATTTATATTATATATATATATATATGGAAACCCCCCGTTTTATTCCGTAAAGGCTTAAAATGCCGAAGCCTGTACAAGTATACCCCTGGCACAAAATGCCGACGCCTATACAAGTATACCCACAAAACCCGACTGCTGGGGGTTAGGAGAGAAGAGAAACCCAAAAGTCTGTCTGGCCATGCTTACAGATGTCTCTGATCTTACGGCACTGCCTGATGACCTCTCATATGATCTTGTCGGCGTTGTACTGGTGGCCCTCATATCTCGTCTTGTTACGATTCTTCGATATGACCCATGTAACAGCTGCCGCTACGATCTGGTGTCCGTGGGAAACGGAGGCCCATCCAGCCAAGAGATTGTAGAAGCACCCGCCTCCTGAGCCTGTTTACAACGCTGGGATAGAGCTCTCCATTCCTTGACGGGTAATTCCCCCTGACAGAGGATGTGGTCAACTGTTTCCGTCTGACGCTCTGAACAGCAGTTGCATGCAGAGGCTAAACTGAAACCAATAGTGTGCAGATTGTCATCAGTAGGTAACTTCTTTCGAAAGGCTCTCCAAATAAGGATGGACCACTTCTTGGGGATGCAAGTTTGCCAGACGGCGTCGATGATCGGGGATGGCGTCCCGCGACCGCGGGCCAGTTGTCTGGCCGACCACACTGAGAAGTCGCCCGAGGGATCGGCCGACCACCGCAGCTCATCTGCTTTGTTACCGATCGTCAGACCACGACGACGGATGTAATCTTCAGCCTCAACTCTGGCCCAATCATGGATCTTTCCCCAATTCCAGTCGTTTCCAGAGGGATCCCACAAGTCCTTGATCCTGCTGTTCCCCCGGGCCGCCTGAAGGCTGGGAAGCAAGGTTTCTCCAGCCCAACGTTCGAGGAAGGTCGGGGATTCTTCGTCGCCCAAATGAAGGCGTATCACTGGTTCGGCCATGGTGCGCCTGATGAGTATACGCCGCCACGCCGAAGAGGATCTGATGTTGGAGATGTCCTGTGACGGGTGAATGTGCTTGAAGAATCTTGCCTTCATAAATCTAACCCATAATTTCTGACTCGTACGAAGCTTCCACCACAGCTTCATCGAAAAGGCATCAACAATGTGAGAGAGTTTTGCGAATCCCATGCCCCCTTCCTCGGTGGGCCTAGCCATGATGTCCCAACTCGCCCAATGATGCTTGACGTGGCCATCGCTGTGTCCCCAAAAGAAGTTGCTAAGAATGCTCTCAATCGTGGAGAGCACCATCTTGGGAGGGGAGCACACAGCCAGAGTATATATGGGTATGGATGTGAGAACATGTTTGATGAGGATCATCTTTCTGCCTGGGGATAAGGTTGCATTGTGCCATCCCTCCAGTTTTCTCCTGATTTTGTTAATCAGGCCATCAAAAATGCCAGCATTAGATTTCCCGTACACGAGGGGACATCCGAGGTATTGGAACGGAGGATGTTCAATGGAGAAAGAGGTGATATTGGAGATGCTAGCCGTATTCTCTCTCTTGATGTTGTGGTGGGCATAGATGACACTCTTGGCGGGATTGACCTTCTGACCCGAGCAAGAGGATTATTTCTGAAGGGTGTTATGGACCACTTCTACCGACCCGACATCCCCGGATGTGAAGATGAGGATGTCGTCAGCATATGCCAGGTGGGTGATGATCAGGCAACCGCTGGCAGTATGGAAATGCTGGAATTTTGGGGTATAAGCCATCTTGTTCAGATTTTTGCTCATGGCATCCGCCGTGATGGTGAAAATGGTGGACGATAAGAGGTCTCCTTGCCTGACGCTGCTACTCGATTTAAAGAATTCGTCGGCTTGTCCGTTGATAACCGTGGAAAACCACGAGTTGCTGATCGATCTCCACACGGTATTGGTCCAATTTTCTAAAAATCCAAAGGCCCTGAAAACCCAGATCATAAATTGCCAATACAGCTTGTCGTAAGCTTTCTCCATATCCAATTTGATCGCGATGTTGCCACCTCTAGCAGGAAGTTTCATGCATGTGATTTATTCTTGAGCTAGTATAATGTTGTCCTAGATGTTTCTACCTCGGACGAAGCCGCTTTGCTCCTCAGAGATGATTTGGAAAGCAAGTCTGACATACAGGAGACGATGATCTTGTTGGTAAAGGTACACAGACTGATGGGGAGGAAGTCACGGAAAGTCTCTGGGTTATCTTTCTTCGAGATGAGGATGAGGTTGGCGGAAGATATGGCTCTGGGGTAAGTAGCTCCCTGGAAGAAGGCAGTGGCCGCTTCATGGATGTCCTTCTTTATTATATCCCAGCATTTTTTGGAGAAAAAAACTCGAGAATCTACCTGGACCTGGCGCACTGTGTGCATCGAGGGGCCATACCGCATCTTTCACCTCTTATTCGGATGGAAGGAGTTCCAGCTGGATGTTATCGGTGTCGTCTATGAGGTGGGGGATCTCAGCCAGAAAGTTGTTGTCTCTGTGGACCCTATCTTTGGTTAACAACTGAGAGTAAAACTTTGCGGCGACCATTTGGATTCCCCGATGGTTAGTGAGGAGGTTACCGGAATCACCGTTGATCTGATGAAGGGTGAGCTTTTGTTTCTGACTGTTGGCACAGGCATGGAAGTAGGGGGTGTTTTTGTCCCCTTCGCTATCCCATTTAAGCCTCGCTTTCTGTTTCCAGAAGTCAGTTTTGACTTTCAACCAGAATTTGAGGATAGCTTTGGTGAGGTTAAGGGCGGTCCTGGCATCTGGCGATCGGTCAATCGTGAATAGGGCCTCTATATGAGTGACATCATCTTCGACGACGTGAACGGCCTGGAAAATATCCATATACGCCTGTTTACTCCAAGCCGTAAGGGCTTTCCTCGTCGCCTTTAGCTTGTTGGCCACCCTGATGAGCGAGTCGGCGTGATCCACACTGTTCTAAGCTTTCGCAACCACATGCATGAATTGTGGGTGTTCGCTCCAAAAGTCGAAAAAGTGGAAGTTCTTTTTAATCTGACTGGAGGTGCTATTAATTTCAACCAGCAGGGGAGCATGGTCGAATTCTGTGGCATTGAGATAAGAAAGTCTGGAGGTGAACCCCATATCATGCCAGAGGGTGTTCGTGAAGGCCCTATCCTGGCAAGAGTATTACCGACGGTCACCTTCTTGCATGTTGTACCAGGTGAACGCATTGCCTGTGAACTGGAGCGTAGAGAGGTTGGCATTAAAAATAAAGCTGTTGAAATCTTACATAGCCGAGTGGGGAGGAGGCCGCCCGCCAGACTTCTTTTCTCTACAAGTGATTGCATTAAAGTCCCAATACAAAGCCAAGGAAGGTTAATGTGGTTGAGGTGGATGTCGAGAAGGTCGTTCCAGAGCTGTTTACGTTCAACGATGTCACAGTTGCCATGAAACGTAGACAGAATGGCACGCTTAGGGAGAAAGGGGTGCTCTATCCAGCACGAGAGAGCCTGCCTGGAATCCTGGATAACTCGGATCTTGACATCCGTCGAGCAGATGATCCAAATGTCGTAGTTGCCTGCCATAGCAGTATTGAAACCTAACTGCAGCTAGATGGTTTTGATTTTCTTGGAGGTGATCTTTGGTTCGAGGATGATCAAAATGGCAATCTTGTGAAGTTTTTTAAGGCTAGTAAGCCGCCTTTTTGTGGGTTTGTTCGCCAGTCCACGAACATTCCAGGAGAGGATGTTAATCATTGATGCTGTTGGTGGGGTTGTTTTTGTCTGCTTGGTTGCGGATCTGGTGCGCATGGTCAACGGCTCTGTTGCTTCTATGTTATCAGTTTTTTTGGTGGTAACCGTTGCGACTATGGAGTTGTCAAGGGTTGGCTCCTCGGCTGTGATGGAGGGTATCCTTGGTTGATTTGACCCTTTCTCCAGCGGAGTCTAGGATGGCCTCTCCGGTGGGGATAATGAGGGTGTCTTCTGCGCTTTCGAATAGTTCTCCTGCTGACTGGAGTGGAAATCCTGCGGCCATGACCTGTTTTTCTCTAAGGACCTGATCTGGACCCAGGATCGCTAGGGCTTCATCGACGGTGATCCCCTCGCTCAAGGGATGACTGACAGTAAGTTCGGTAGGGACTATTATGGAGTCTTGGGAGGGTTCTGCAGCCGCAGTCGCATCCAAGAGGATATCTCTGGATGATACCATCTCTGAGCTAGTTCTGAGGGGCTCGGGGGGGTCTTCAAGGATAGCGAGCGCCTGAGAGTGCTCAATAGTTTTCGGGTCCAGGGCATTAAACTGATTGGAGAGGTGGAGGGATTGGGTGGTGCTAAGAGCCACAGCTGTGCTAGGGGAGGCTTCCTTAACTGGCGTGCCTTTCCGGTCGTCGAATCTAACGTGGGTGTTAGGAAGCAGAAGCAGGAGGAGATGGGGCTGCGGTTGTTGATTCATTCCGACTTTAACCGAGGTGTCTTTCCGGGCTGTATTACTCTTGAGCTCAGGGTGAAGACGAAAATAGTGTTCTACTAGGTGTCCTCGCAAATGGCAGTGTTTGTAGAAAATGATGTGGTTGTCGTAGACTATTCGCTGGGTGTGCGTCTGGTTGCCAAGCTCAAGGTGAATGTGGTTCGGGGTCTCGGTTGTGAGGTCTAGTTCCACAAAGATTTTAGCGTAATAAGCTTTAGTAAGGTTGCTTGTTTCTTCTGCAGTGGCCACATACGTCCCGAAAGAGTTGTCAATCCGTTTGAGGGCCGCTGGAACGAAGCAGATGAGGGAAAGGTTGGAAAGGGTCACCCAGGCCGCTACCGTGGCTAAGTCTTCTTTGGTGTTAAAGTCCGCTGACCACCTGATAATTTTCATAAGGTGGAATTCCACCCTACCCGTGCCCTTGGACCACACGGTCCTGTGGTCAAGCTCGGAAGAGAGATGCAGCAAAATATGCTTGGGGTCCAGGGGAGCAACCCTGTATTCCGCGTACAGCCGCCAACTGAAAATAACCTCCTTAACCAGGTCAAGTTTCGGACATCCATTGGAAAATTTGAGGACGAAAGTGTGGGGAAAGAGGTAGAAAGAGAGGACAGTTCCTGAGCAAAGAAGGGGACCATAGGCACAGAAGATTCTGAAGCGTACACAACTTCGGGTAATGGGACGTCTGGGAAAAGGAAACCTTTCTTGGCTGCACGGTCCGGTAGAAGCTTGTCTACGTAAGAAGGCATCGAGGCACCAGACGAAGAGGGAGCATCTGGGGCGCCGCTGAGGAGGGGGGCACAGAGGAGGTCACGGAGGACGAATCAGCATCCAGCCTGGCAACCGGCTTCGGACGGGGGCTACAAGGCCTCTGGGGAGGCGGGAGAGTGTAAAACCCCTAAATTTTCACTACAATTTTGAAATTTTATTTTTAGTATTGATTTTGGTAATTATACGACGAGTGCGAGTACGTACATACGTGATATTTATTCATTTAGTTATTTTACATAAAGAGTTTATTATAGGTTTCGTAAATATAGTAAATAGTTTGATTTCGAAATATATAAAGAGTAAATAATTTGTATATAAATATTTTTTTATTTAGTCAAATGTTTTATTTTTATTACTATAAAAATGATTTATACAAGTAGAAGTAATACTTTAGAGAAATAATACTTTTATTCTATTTTACATGCAAGGTGCATGGAAATTATTTCCATACATATTTTGAGTTTCAAAAATTAATCGATATTATTTTTTTATTTGCAAAAATGTATTGTAAGTTATTTTCTATTAATATTTAAATACTTATTTTAAATTTTTGAAATTAATTATTATTATAATTTTAGTGTTCATAAAAATATTTTTAAAATTTGTTGATTGGTATTTAAATTAATTATTATGATTTATAAATACAAATGTATTTTTATGGATCCTATGTAAAGATGGATTTACTTAGATTTAATTTGATTCGAATTTGGATTGAATTCACTTTAAAACTATTTAAATTAATATGGTATTTATCAATTGGGGTTTTAAATCAATTCTAATCCTTATCCAACTGGACATTCCCACATCCTATAAATAGGCAGGTACTCCTCTATAAATTCCAACCATCCAAAAATTTTCCCACCCACGTGAGTGCATCGTGTCCATGTAATCCCTTCCCGTCTTATTCCATATTTACAATTACATTGCCACCATCTTCGTGTCCACACACGGACACGTCATCCTCCAACCCCGACACGTACATCCAAAAAAAAGAGAATAATCCCTAACCCTAACCCTAGATTCTAACCCTAACCCTAATTTTGGTCGTCCGTCGACCAGCTCCTGTACCTCGCCGCAACCAACCAGCGGCGGTGGATTTCCACGATAGACTTCTTCCGAGCCTTCCAACGTCAACCCTCGGCGTGCCCCTGCTCCTTTTTCGCAGCCACCCGACCACACCGTCACTACCATCGCCATTAACACACCACCACCACCGTTCTCCATCCACCCAACTGTGACCAACCAAACTCCAGGCCACCACGACCAGCGCCATGGCCGCCTTTACACCCAACCCATCCACCGGAACACCAAAACCACCGCCACAAACAACAATCACCACCAGAAACAATCTCACATAAAGAAAATAAAACCCTAACCTGATCCCGACCCCTTCGTCCGCCACGGTGAGCCGCCCCTTCAGGCGAAGCCCCGTCGCACGCCTCCCCGCAGGACGGCGAGCCCAGCCGCGCATGCGCCGCTGCCCTCCGCCACTGGCCGACCCGATCTCGATGAGCCGCGTCGCCTTCTCCCAAACCCCTTGCTTCCTCCGTCGGCGATCCTCCGCGGTGGCCGCGCACCAGCGCCGAGCGCCCCAAACCCACACCATGGCCGCCCGATCGAACCCGCCTCCACCACTCCTTCCCGTTCCCCTTTTGCTCGCCTCCACACGCGCTCCGGCCACCTCACCGCGAGCGGGCCACCCATCTCCGACCCTCCGGCGAGCGGCCGCATCATCCGAGCTGTGCCACTCTCGTGGTCGCCTCTCCGACTTCCCGCTGCGACCATCCACGCCGTGCCGCTCCCTTCCCCTCGATTCCCTCCTGCCCTCTCTTCCCTTTCCTCTCCATCACCTTTTCCCTCTCCGTCTCGACGCCTCGACTTCGGCGTCACCGCCGCGACGTCTAAAATCTACCGACTGGAGCTCCCGGTCGAGCTCGGCTGTTGAGGAGAGTCTTCCATCTTCCCGCCGGCCGCGCCCCCTCCAGGAACCCTCCGCCCGTGCCGGCGTCCAGCCACCGGCGTCGTCCCCGCCAGCAGACCCTCTCCGCATCCTTCTCCCATACTCTCCACTGTCTCCCTCTCCCTCGATTACTTCTTCCCTTTCTTTTTTTTTCTCTCCTCCTTCTTTAGTTTCTTTTTACTTTTTATTTATCATTTTTTATTATTTTTTACTATTTTTATTACAGCTGTGTCCTCTCATTCGAGAGGAATGCATACAGTGTACAAATTTTATTTTTTTTATTTTTAGTTATTATTATTAATATTATTATTATTTTTATTATTATTATTATTATTAGTAGTAGTAGTAGTAGTAGTAGTAGTAGTAGTAGTAGTAGTAGTAGTAGTAATAGTAGTAGTAGTAGTAGTAGTAGTAGTAATATCTACTTTAATAGGTATTAATATTACTGTTTGACACTGTTACGATATTACATTGTTGAATTGATTTATATATCTATTATTCTTGGTATGCTATAGTCTGAAAATACAACATAGTAGTAGTACTAATATTTTAAATATTGTGTTATTAATATTTTTATATAGAAAAATTCTAAAAATAAATAATTAAACCATAAATTTAGTTTCAAAAATTAACAATAAATTACTAGTATTTCTCGAATGTTTTAATTAGTGTGTATCTCAAATCATAGTTCTACAACCTTAAGGATTTTGCCTAAAAATATTTTATATAACTACCTACATATTTTGGGATAATAAAATATTTTTCAAGGATTATAAGTATATTTCTAAATTGTACAAATGTTATTTATCCATTTATTTTCCTTGATTTTTATCCATGACTAAACCCCTTTTTCTATTCCTTCGCCAATTCCGTCATTCCTCCTATCGACCCTAACTAACTCAAATATTCTGGACTACTTTACATCGACCCTAACTAATTTGATCCTTCTGGACCCAATGGAACTGTCTGTGCCACCACCCAAGGTCACTATAAATAGTTGTTGCACCAAAGTCGATCTTGTGCTACCTTTATTGTACCACACCAGGTAGCTCACCAGGCGACTCAACAGGCAAGTATACCTTGCTAATTTACCGTCATATTAATTATTTTTTGTATTATTTACTTTGTTTCATATTGTTAGTTTCCTTTGTTATAAATTGCACGTCCAAGCCACACTTGGGTGCAAGCGACTATATTAGTCGTTTACTTTACTATATGCATGTTAACTTAGTGTTAGCGGACTACCTTTTTGTTGGGAGATATTCTTATATCTCCTTTGGCCATGACACTCACACTATACGATATGAGACATTTTGCTAGGGGCATGACTTATGGACTGGCCATCTCTAAAGTTGTGTGACGGATAGATGATCGTAACTGCTATGACTAGGGTTTTAGAGACTCAAGCAGTTACAAAACTGGACGAGCCATGGACATGACTTGAACAGTGTGGGAAATATTGGGAAAGGACAGTCGCTAGTGCGTATGGGAATCCAAACAGGTAAACCACAGTCTCCGGATGGAACTGTGGCAATTTATTTGTAGATACCCTCTAACGTTTTGGACGTTACGACCGAATACAGATGACTGGATGCCAGTTACGTACATATAGCCTAAAATCCCACCCATGCGCATGAAATTTGTCCTGTAAATTGCACATTAGGCGATTAGAATCTCCTTTGCATATTTGTGTCTAGGATAGTCTTTTATATAATATTTTATTATTCTGACAGTTCATATCAGCTTATTCTTCTTCTATCTTGCTACGTCCGTCTGAGGACCTGGTTATTCCCCAGGTGTGTGCTTTCATGATTTACTGCAGGTGTTCTAGCCAAGGTCGTGATTCTCTCCATTCCTTCGAAGACGATTGCGCTTGGTTCGTCTTGCCATTTTATTGATCGATTCTTGTACATTTCTTTCATTGAGATAGTTGGTAGTGGACTTTGTCTCCGCCCAACGATTAAATCATAAATATTCAAGTTGATTTTTATATTATTATTCTTTTTATTGTGGATGAGATTTAGTTTGTCTTAGATTACTACATTTTATAGCTTATGTATACATACAAGGCCCCTGTACTTTGTATGTATACAGCTGGCATGTCTACGTTCCTAGTCCTACGTATTTTAGGACTTGGGCGTTACAGAGAGCGGGAGAAACCGTTGCGGGGCGACGGAGGGGGAGGGCTCGACACCACGGAGGGAAGCTCGGAGAGTGTAGCCGGGTCCCGCAGACAAGGCCCAAAGCAAGAAGGTCAGCCGAGAGCTCGCGACCTGGAGCTGAAGGCGATCCCGAAAAGGGGGTGCTGGGGGGCAAAGCACCCGAGAGGACAACACACGTTGACGGGAGGAGGGGGCCATGCACCCGAGGAAGGAAGGGAGTGCACGTGCCGGCGTCGAAAGAAGGCCCGACAGTCAAAGAGGCGGAAGGAAGCCCAGCGTGAGGGAGCAGCGGAGGTTCCGAAAAAGAGACTGACTCCGGGAGAAGGGGTCTTGCACCCACAGCGGGTGTAGGAGACCATGCGCCCACTATTGGGGGCTGGGGCCTTGCGCCCAGCACCGGGGGCTGGGGCCATGCGCCCACGGCGGGAGGAGGGCGAGCGCCCACTGCTGGGGGTTGAGGCCATGCGCCCACTGCTGGGGACAGGGGCCATGCGCCCACCACATGGGGATGGGGCCATGCGCCCGAGGAAGAAAGGGAAGGCCATGCACCCGAATCCAAAGGGGGGCTCTGCGCTTGAGGCCAAAGGGGCCCATGCACCCGGACAGGGGGGCCATGCGCACAAAGGAGGCGGGGGCCATGCGCCCAATAGGGAGAATGGCCACGTACGAAAAGCAGCTCCTCCCTCATGGAGCACAGGGCTCGAGGCGAGGGCGATGGGCGGGGATTCAAAATTGGAAAAACGAGGGTTGGAAAACAGCGATCCCGAAGGCGGCACCGGTGCAGAAGCCGGAGTGCCCTCGCCTTGCCAGAGCCACGAGGGGAGGAGGCTGTCCACTTGGGCGGGGGAAGGGGGTCCGGCGGGGACGGGGAGCTGTGGGCTGCTCCAGGCAGTCGGGGAGAGGAAGGGATCAGGAGGATGGGGAAGGACGAAGGAGGAAGCGGATGGGGAGGGAAGGAGGGAAGGGAGGCTGGACGACAGATGAGGGGGGCGAAGGCGGGGGGCCGGACAGTCCGCGAGAGGTAGGCGAGGGGAACCTGCCGGAGAGCGCTAGGAGGTCATGGGGGATCCATGGGGGCCGAGGACGAGAGGGATGGAAGGAGGGCCTCCGGCCGCCGGCTAGCGGTATATATATATATATATATATATATATATATATATATATATATATATATATAACCACCCTTTTATAAAATTGCCTACTAGGTCATTAAAATAAAATACCATTATAAATATATACCATAAATATCTATAGAGACGTCTTTCTATGCATTATATTACTACATAGGTTTAGGTTGGGTTCGGGTCAAATCCGGGCTAGTTTGGTCTAATTGGGTTTCCTAAAAAATCAAAAGTCTTAACAATTAATATTTATACCACTTATAGAGTCAAGTCACAACTTGGGATGGTTTTCAGACGGGACATCGCTATGGCTAGGTCTTTCTTAGTATGGTCAAGGCACACGACTACGCTATCATGCCACAATTCCTGGTCGATATGCATTCCAAACTTAATCAAGACTAAGGCCATATATATATATATATATATATATATATATATATATATATATATATATATATATATATATACCACTTATAGAGTCAAGTCACAACTTGTAATGGTTTTTCGATGGGACATCGCTATGGCTAGGTCTTTCCTAGTATGGTCAAGGCACACGACTACGCTATCATGCCACAATTCCTAGTCGATATGCATTCCAAACTTAATCAAAACTAAGGCCATATTATATATATATATATATATATATATATATATATATATATATATATATATATATATATATATATATATATATATATATATATATATATATATATATATATATATATATATATATATATATATATATATATATAATATGGCCTTAGTCATGATTAAGCTTGGGATGCATATCGACTAATATATATATATATATATATATATATATATATATATATATTAGTCGATATGCATCCCAAGCTTAATCATGACATATATATATATATATATATAATAGCCAATACTAATATATATATATATATATATATATATATATATATATATATATATATATATATATATATATATATATATATATATATATTAGTATTGGCTATTATATATATATATATATATATATATATATATATATATATATATATATATATATATATATATATATATATAAATATTAGTATTGGCTATTATAAATAAATCATATATATATAAAATTGTATTTAAACGTATTTGGCTGGATAACATTCCAAAATAAATTCAAAATAATTCTACTAAGTCATGGAAACCTAACATGGCTCCACCAAGTGAAGTTGGCTAGGTTAGGGTCCAAACATATTTTCTAAATCAAATCGAACTCGAAAAATCAACCAATGAGTCTCATGTGCCACTCGTGAATAAATAGCATATGGGAACTCGATTGGGTGGCACACCCTTGGCATGTGCGTCGTAGGCTCAAAATGGGTCAAAACTATATATTGGGTCAAATAGTTTTGATCGATGTCAATTTTTGAACTCAAGGTGAAAGCTAGGTCTAGAATTACGGTAAAATATCAATTGACCTATATTGATCCAAAGTTGTGCGAAGTCAAAAGAATGTTAGGAGACAAATTTGGATAGGACATGATATATCAAATTGAAGGTGGAATGTCTACTTCAAAACTCATAAATATTTCGTAAGATTGGCGCTTCTTGTGCTCCACAAATCGAAGGTACGAAAAAGTATATCTATAGTCGTAATTAAATATAAAATCTATTTTAATAAAAAAATCATCTAAAAAAATTCTAAAATTAGGGTGCTTACAGCTAGTACCCGTACATAGAATGGAATCCTGGATATTTCTAAAGCATGAATTAACTACCTGGCCGACATACCGACGATACACTTGTCTATACCGTCGGTATACCGATCAGAGATATTTTTTTATTTTAGATAGTTTCATGATAGTATTCGATACACGCTATCATCCATTGGTTTTCTCGGTTCTACAGCATTAATTTATCCATCGATTTCTTGGTTTTCTTTATGGATGAATGAGATTGATCGGATCGAGTCATGGATCGCTGACGAGGCAGATTCGACGGTCACTATTAATTCACACCGTCTATATATACCCCTTCATTTATGTTTCTTTTTTACTCTCTCTCTCTCTCTCTCTCTCTCTCTTATCTTTCTCTTTTCATTACCTCTCAAAAAAAATTTCGTGAGCTTAGATCTTGGTCTTGAGGCCTAAGAGTGTGCTTTCTTAACCCCTCTTAGTGGTGGAGTAGAAGAGTTAGGCTGTGAGCTCATTTTTAGGCAAGTACATCTTGTCGTACTACTAAACATTATTATTTTATTGTTCTATTCATTTTCTTTGGTATTGAATGTTCATTATTGCCTGGTACATGCTTTGTTAAATATATTTCTTTAGTAAATCTCGTTTATTTACCTATTTATGAACTTGATTTGAGCTAGGTTTTGATTTTCTGTAAAGTCTTATTGTAAACCCCCAGAAATTTTAAATATATTTTATTATTTATTTAATTTAAATAGAGATTTTTGGATTTTATAAATATTTTTTTCAAATATTTATTATTAGTATATTAGTTTTGAGGTGTATGACGACTAGAAATTTTGGCACGGATAATGTAGTCGTGTGCTTTGACTAGTATATTAGTCATATTAGTGAAGGCCTAGTCATATGTGTGTCCTTTCCAGGAAAATAAGTCAAAGTTAAATGGTTTAATTAGTTATTTATTAAGAATTTTGACTTTGTAGGAAACTCGGTTGTACCAACTAGTCGAACTGGATTCGAACCAAACGCAAACTCATGTGGACATGTAATGCGTTCAAAGAAGTCCATGTAGATATATTTTTTATATCTATATATTTCGTACTTTGTTTTAATGGTCTAACAAGTTTTTTTTCTAAATAATTTTTATATATAAAATAAATATTATTTTGTTTTAAATAGATATTTTATTTTGAAAATCTGATAATATTTGCCAAGAATACTTTCTTAGATTTTTTTAGAATTTATAGGAGTGCAGGTGTGTATAGAAATGTATTTATAGTATTACATATACTAGGTTATATATATATATATATATATATATATATATATATATATATATATATATATATATATAAGAGAAAAAAAAGGAAAAAAATCAATTTATCACGAGATTTTGAAAATCTCGTGATATGGTCAAATACAATTTGGACGAGCGCTGTTGTAGAAATCTGTGATTTCGATTGTTCAAAATCGATCAAATCCCCATCAATTTAAACCAATTTTTTTTCCTATGCAAACCTAATCCAATTATCTACCAGATTGCTTTGAATCATGTTTAAAATCGAATCAAAATTTTGATTAAAATTGGATCGAAATAATTCGAAACCCATAAATAGAATTCCTCGATAACCCATAGAGAAACTACTCGTGGCCTCGATCCTTCGATCCCAAACCCTTCCCCGACTTTGAACGATCGTCGCGCACACCCCCAACCGTCTGCACCTCTGCAGAGCCACCGCTGGTCGCCTGAGACGCACAGCAGAGGCAGCAACATGGATAGCAGCAGCAATGTGCCGCAATGTTACCCTTTTAGGTAAAATTCTTCCTCGTCTCATTACCGATTCTCGAACCAATTGGTTCATTAAAAAGATAACATATACAAATTTGAATCCCTTCAATTAGTTTTTATTGAAATGCCCTACTTTGTCTAATAAATCGACGCAAACTTGGCGAAAAACTATTCTTACAATTCATAAATATCCCAACACCTCTGTTTGGAAGGCCAATTATTGGCAATCCATTCAAATTTTTTAAAATCTATTTAAATAGTATTTTAGACAACCTAAACATATAAAAACCAATAAATTACTTTATTTTATTTTATTATATTTTGCAAGATAAATCAGTGTGAAAATCGAAAAAAACTATGGCAAAACAGTTTTTAAAATTAGAAAATCTACCGATACGGGGTCTATTCCGACAAACTGGGCAACTTTGTCACAACCTAAAGGCATCAAAAGGTGTGTACGGATGTTGTGGACGTGTGTGCTTTGACAGAACTCGAATTGGTTATCGGTGCGCGACGAATTCGATACGTATCAGTCGAAAAATATCGTATCGGCCACTTTGCAAAAAACCTAATTACTTTGTACACGGTCATCACATCGCGACGAAACTTGCACCATATGACTCGTATTATTTTTCTGGTCATGTGAGCCAAGCTTAGTCTGATTCTGAAATAGTTGACTGGATCACCGTTTTGACGGGCCCACGATCCGGACGGTTTTGTCCACGGCTCATCGGAATCCAAAACTGGACATACCATTGAGTTCGTATCAAAAAACTGGGCTTATAGGTATATAATGTGTTGACTTTAGAGACTATAGGTTCTTGCACACTTTTTGATGTAAAACGGATCCAACAACGGATACTATTTTGACCTAAAATTATTATTTTGTCCCGGTGTTCAGAATTGGACTTATGAGTAGTCAATCTTAGACATTTTTTTATTTTAAAAATGTTGGCGATGTCTGTTTCAGTATCCGAGGATGTTTGTGAAAGTTCAGCTTTCGTGGCTCATTAATTTGACTAGTTGCTTGTTTGGACATGGTCGATTCTACACCAGGCAAGTATACCTTGCCAACTTGTACAATATATTTTATATGAATGTTCTTTACTTCTTTGTTGTTTCATTTCCTCATATTGTTATATTCATGATTTCTTTACCATATTTCTAGTTTTACTTATCTTGTTTCAAGCTTACATGTATGAACCTATTTTTTTTGTTATTTTTATTACTTGTTATATTGGTCTCCATGTTTTCATGTGTCTCATGATAGAGTTGTCTAGTCCTACACCACTATTCTATTAACTTGACATGACTTGAGTATGACTTGACTTATAATATTATATAGATTGTGAGTGCTTACCTTAACTACGGTCTATATGATTGACTTGACCTTGATACTAGAATTGGCTACTTGTCCATCTCGATTGGGAGTGCTTGTCTTGACTACAATTGAGATAATATAGATTGAGAGTGCTTGCCTTGACTACAGTCTATAGGTTTTACCTGACTTATTGTTAGCCACGTCTAGTATGGCATGCCACTATCATAGGATCCTTGTGTCTTAGTTAATCATTTCACAACTTTTTCTTCTTATTTTTTGCACATTTTATACTATTACATTCGACATATTTTTGTATGTATATTACTAGTCCCCTGAGGATCTGGGGATCTCTAGAGGTATTCTTTGAGACTGCTATAATAGAAGGGTAGATTGGTTGACGATTGCATCTCCTAGATTCAGGTATTGCTAGTGGTACTTTAATCGTTCTTTCATCTTTATATTTTATGATGACATCTTCAGCTGTATAGCCTAGTTTTATAAGCTTTACCTTTTGTTATGAGCTTGTTCGGATGATTGTATTAAGGTCTGGCCAACTTTATTACAATTGTCTATTCATGTATTTATATTCAAGTGGCATTAGTGTATTACTGTTTGATCAGCATTAATGCATTTGGGTCCCACTTGAGATTATTGTCTGTGGATTGAGATATAGTTGACTTGTCATTTTAGACCCTATTTTAGACAGCTTACGTGCATTACTTAAGGTTTCCATACATTGTGTTCGCCCTTGATTATGTACCAGTTGGCCGTGTCACGTGCTAGTCCCGTGACTTTTGGGACCGGGGTGTGACACTTATTATTTTCTTAATTGAAAAACTCGATATCCGGTGTGATATACGGGTGTTACTACCATGAGATTTAGTCCATATGCTATATAAGACTTACCTCTAGTATTGTTTTCCTGCTATACTTGCTTTTGGTAGATTTTTAGGCATAATTTCGACTTCGAAAATTCGATTTCCTGTATTTTACTATGAATTCGGCCCAAAAAATGGCATACTTACGATGTACTATATTGTACCGACGGTATACCAGTTTTGGCCCAATTTATCATAGAGAGTTTCTGTGGTCCCATTATTGGCATACCGACGGTATACTAGTCTGTATCGTCATTATATCAGTGCTGTATATTTTTGCGACAGAGAACTTGTTGTGGTCTCAGACCAGCATACCGTCGGTATACTGTGAAGCCACCTAAGTTCTATATTTTCTTATTTTGTTCTAGTTTCTCGATTTCTTCTTGCACATTGCTTTCCTGAATATGCCATCACACGTTTTCATACTGAGTATTACGTGTCTGTCCAGATTTATTATATTGTACTATTCATGCCATACCTAGTCCTGATCATGATTGCTTGAACATGTAGTTGCTATCTTTACTTGTCTTGTACTTTCACTTGTCTTGATTCATGTATGGCTCGTAGTAGCGCATACTGTCTTGCTTGCATGATAGTGGCTCGTCGTGGCGCACTCATGATTCTTGTCTTATCTTGCTTGCTTGATAATGGCTCGTCGTAGCACACTCATGTTTCCAGTTTCTTGTATATCCTGTTGTGGCTTATTATAGTGCATATTGTCTTATCTTGTCCAGTCTTGTATATCTCCGAGGGAGTATCATGTCTAGGATGAATTCTACAAAATTTACACCCAGAATCCTGAATAAAAATATCAAAGACTAAACAACTAACTTGATTACCTAAATGTATTGAGAGGAGAGATTTTTTTGGTTACTTGCATACCCTTCATTCCGGTCGATACAATAGACTTGGAGCTTTCTGTCATGAGGGGCACATTTCTAGCACACCGTCGAGTGAGACAAACTACATGATTATTATTATTATTTAGCTCACTGTAATGTAGGACTTACTTCTTTAGGATGCACAACTTACAAGTGGTGCATATATATATATATATATATATATATATATATATATATATATATATATATATATATATATTAAAAAAAAATTATATATATATATATATATATATATATATAATTTTTTTTTAATATATATATATATATATAAAAATATATATATATATATATATATATATATATCTATATATATATATATATATATATACTTGCTTGGGCCTGGATAATTTGGGAAGACTACAGGGAAGATAACCAATAAGAAATTCTCAAACCGCTTATGTTAGTAACTAGGATTGTGATAGCCCTATTTATTTAATGTATCAAGCCATATTGATTGCTTGGCCGTAATTGATGGATGGAGTCCATTCATGTCTTGTCTTGTCTAGTCTTGTTCTTGTATAATAATCTTGTCTAGTTCATCATGTACATGTTTATTGTTTATGACATGATTCTTGATCATGTACTTACATGTTATTCCAGTTTACTTTATATTATCATGTACATGCTCACATGTTCCAATTTATTTACATGTTTCCAAATTTCTATCATGTTTCATATGGTACCATTACATTATTCATGATTGTTCTTATTGTCCTTCCTTCAGTCTTTATTGTGTTTGCATGCTGGTTTTAGTTTATTAGTTGGTTTTCTTTGTAGTGCTTGCTATCTGGGGTCTCATCCCCACTGGTTTTGTTTGGCTAGATCTTGTAGCGGAACTGGAGGATCTTCCTTACCTTCCACTTGATGGTGACAAAACCGAAGCACCAGAGTACCTAAGTGAATTTTTTTTTCTTATACCCACTAGTATCTGTATATATTCTTTTGCGACGTTTATTCATCGAGAACATGTTTAGCTCGTGTTTTGGACCTTGACATTTAGCCTATGGGAAATGGACATGATTTGTGTTATTATATACTATATAGCTAGAGCTAATCATGTATGACTATTACTCTTGTTAGTTCTTCATTTTTTACTACTAGTTTTATGATCATCTAGATATTTAGGTTTGGAACGCTTTACTGTTTTATATGTTCGATGATCATATTTCTTGTACTTTACTTATTTGCCTATGAATGAGATACCTAGGATTGCTTGACCTATGATTGATTGTTGGTTTGTAGTAGTAACCCCCTTGCCTTTACCACTTTGACCATATTTCGGGGTGCTAAAATACTCTGGTATACATAGCTGGCCTGGTCCCGTCCCCGCTTTCCAGTATTTTGGTTCTGGGACGTAAATTTTTTTTTTGGTGTTTTTAGATTGTTTTAATACAAAAATTGGGATGTTTAAGTTCACTTGTAATTTAAATGATTACATCTAAAAATTGTAGCAGAAAAACAAATTTGCTAATGTTGTATTTTTTGTGTAAAAAGAATGTTTGGTATATATTTGTACTGGGTTGAATTCACGTTTTATTATGTATCTTCAGATTGTTTAGCAGTTGTAGGTACTCAACAACTTGTATGGACCCATTTCTTGAAGGATATTCAGAAATGTATGAATATATTTGTTTAAGTTCCTAAAATTGAAACTAATGTGTAAAACTATATGTAAATGTTCATACAATTATAGTCCTTCATTCAAGTGCGAGAAAGAAGTTGATTGTCGTATGTACTCATTGGTTGCATGTTTTGAATTTACAACTGGTTTTTTTTAAGTTATTGACTCTATATCTATGATGTATACTTGAAGAAAGTGCCTTAGAGAGAGAAAATATATTTAACTTCTGCAAAGTAGGGAGATAATAAATGACTTCGTTTATAAGGATGAAACTCATTGTTTATTTGAGGATGAGTAGATGTGATTTTTATTTTTATTTGTGAAAAGCTTGAAAGATAAGGTGGTTTGAAGGCATCAAAGACCTTATGGTGGATGAGCAAGTGGCAATATTGTTTCGCCTATCATGGGCATGATATGAAGAACTGAAATATCAAATTTTATTTTAAGAGATCAGGAAAGACAAGAAGTATTTCAACAATATTTTTTGCATTATTATATGTCTGCAAGGAGAGTTATTGCAACAGTCAGATCCAATTTTAGAAAAGTGCACTAATGAGAGTTGGAAATATTTTTAAGGTATGAAGTATAACCTTGTATCATATGATTATATATAGCATCTTCTTAGTAATATCACATTTAACTACTCTCATTATATCTTTTTTTAATATAGGAATGTTTAAGGGATGGGATAAATGTTAGTATGAGGGTTCATTTAGAAGATAAAGCTTAGTTTTGGAATCGAAGTGGTAAAGTTTATTATCACAAATATTTTGGGAGTTTCTTCTCAAGATTTGCAATTTATTTATGTCTTGGCTGGCTAGAAAGGTTCATGTGTCAATGGTATGGTGCTGCATGTTGCTATAGGTAGAAGAAATGGTTTAAAAGTTCCATATTGTAAATTACATTTTAATTGCGAAGTAGTTTTTTTTTTCCTTTTATTTAAGATGTCTAAAAATTATTATATTATGTAGGTCTCTATTACCTTGTGGAAATTATGAGGGATTTTTAGTTCCATACGGAGGAACACGTTATCACCTTAATGAGTGGAGAGAAGACCACCAACCGAATAGACCTAGAGAATTTTTCAGCATGAATCATTCAAGAACTAGGAATGTGATTGAGAGATATTTTGATGTACTTAAAAATTGACGGACAATTCTTAGAAATCCTTTATTTTATCCCGTCAAGACTCAAATTCAAATCATAATGACATGTTTCTTATTACACAACTTTGTTACGACAGACATTTAGATCCATTAGAAATTGGTATATTAGAAGATGGGGAACATAATATATTTTTTGCTAGTGGTTTTGTAACTACCATCAAATCATTAAATAAATGGACTGAGGGCAAATTTAGTACAAAAAATGTATAATAATTGGACGACAAATAGACAATTCGCATAAAAGACTCACTATAGAATAAGATAATTTTTTGTTCTTATTTTCTTATAATGAGATTATTTAAGTTGTTTACTTTCTTACTATCTTGGCTATCTTTGTTTCAATGGTTACGAAATAACTATACAATATATATTTTTGGATTTTTTTTTTACAAATTTTTTGTTATGTGCGTCATTCCCCTCTCACATAATACGTTGTAATGAGTACATAAAAACATCCCAGGCCATGGAACTACTAGTATGGTTTGTACACGCATATGCTATTGTCACTTGCAAAATTCTAGAATAGAGAATACTGTAGGAAATTAAATTCTAATAGCGAATGGTCTAGTCTAGCGACGAAAATGAGTTAGTTGTCAGCTCAGAGACAGACTGGCGACTGATCATAACGATATGAATCGGTTTTAACTAACACAATTGTCCGTTGTTAAGGAGTCGATAAATTCTAGAAAAAAATAGCGACGCAATATTCCATTACTAAGGAGTCGACAAGTTTTAGAAATACCAAATACACCTTAGCAGCTAGACAAAATAAAGTCACATACAAGCACTCCTCCTCGTCCCCAAATTGATCTGTGCCAAACAAAAAACCCTTCCCCCATAAACTAAATTTTGCACCCTAAATCGAAGCCTCGCCTCATCTTCTCCTTCCGATCATATATATATATATATATATATAATATATATATATATATATATATATATATATATATATATATATATGATCAGGAGCCCGAGGAGCCATGTATATATATATATATATATGATCAGGAGTCCCGCAGG
>JANAVB010002118.1:0-27743 GCA_029216955.1 Iris pallida | reverse complement strand
TACTGCGCTCATGAAATAACCGGTTCTGAGCCAGGTGCAGGCTGACTGACGTCATAATATACCGACATAGCAGACTCCTGGCGAACGCCCAAACACACCAATAATTCTTTCAACCATTTTAACTCACAAACAAGCGCAGCAAGAGATCGGTATTCAGCTTCAGCGGAAGATCGAGAAACATTGGTTACTTCTTAGTCTTCCAAGAAATAGGAGACCCTTCCAGAACACCAACCAGCCGTAACAGAGCGGCGAGTCAAGGGATAACTTTCTCAGTCGGAATCACACCAACCCGAAAGACGGAGATCACAATCAGCTTTCAAAAGAATACCTTGTCCCGACGCATGTTTGAGATATCTGACAACTCTCAAAGAAGCATGCCAATGATCTTGTCGAGGCTCCTGTAAGAATTGAGACAAGATATGCACAGCATAGGCTAAGTCAGGGCGAGTAAATGATAGATAAATTAACCTCCCAACCAGCCTCCGATAAGTCTCTGCATCCGCCATCTTTGGACTAGTCGATTCGGCCAGCTTGTGATTGGGCTCCATGGGAAACGAGCAGGTCAAGACCCCATCAAGTCGCATTCTGAAATGATGTCCAAAGCATACTTCCTTTGACACAAAGAAATTCCTTCTGCACTCCGAGCCACTTCTATGCCAAGAAAGTACTTCAACACACCAAGGTCCTTCATGTGAAAGCAAGAACTAAGGTACTTTTTGAAAGCATCTAAAGCACCTGAGTCATTGTCAGACACAATCATATCATCCACATAGATCAAAACATGCAACTCTACCTTTCCTTTAAAAAGAGAGAAAAGGGAATAATCGGAATAAGATTGAATAAATCCATAGGATATCAGAGAAGCAGCAAGCTTAGCAAACCAACAATGTGTTGCCTGTTTCAATCCATATAGAGACTTACGCAGGCGACACACTTTGTTGGGTTCACTATGCGAAAAACCTGGCGGCAACTTTATATACACTTCTTCTGTCAGTTCTCCATGAAGAAAAGCATTGTGCACATCCATCTGGTGCAAAGTCCAGCCTTTCATAGCTGCAACAGCCAAGAACGTCCGAACTGTAGGCATCTTAGCTACCAGGGCAAAAGTCTTTGAATAGTCGATCCCCTCAACCTGATGATTACCGAACACAACCAGCCTTACCTTTAAGCGCTCAACACTTCCGTCAGAGTTGTACTTAATTTTGTACACCCATCTACTTCCCAATGCTTTCTTTCCAGGAGGCAGATTGACCAGACTCCATGTTCCATTATTTTCCAGAGCCTGTATTTCAGTTTGCATAGCCGCGCGCCAGCCTGAATCTCGCGAGGCCTGGCGATATGAAGTAGGCTCAACACCTGCAGTGATAGCTGCAAGAAAATCTCTGTGTCCAGCAGTAAATATGTCATAACTTAGAAATTGTGTTAGAGGATACGAAGTATCTGAGGAAGTGACGGGAACATATGAACTGTGGTGAAGGGGGGGGGGGCTTTTACTTCTAACAGCATTCGTCACAAAATCTTGTAATCACACTGGCTGCGATTTCTTTCTCATTCCTCTTTCCAATACTACCTCGTCGGGCACCTCTGGCAACACTGTACCGTAATATCCGCATCACCCCCAGCGGACTCTCCTGTCAATACTTCTGCAGCTTCCGGTGCATCCTCGCCACTCGGTACCGAGCCGCTAGCAACCACTCCGGCCTTAGCAACCGTAGCCGGCACCTTCCCAAAAGCCTCTATATCGTCACCCGACACCTCAACAGATATATGGCGTATCGTAGAAGACATCTCGCTAGCAGAGCCACACCCAGGAAATTTTTTTCATAAAAAGTAACATCACAGGACACAAAAAATTCACCAGTCTCCAAATCATACAGTTTCTATCCCTTTTTATCAAGTGGATACCCAACAAAGATACATTTTCTACTCCTGCTATAAAATTTATCATGTCGGAATTTCAAATCGTATGTATAGCACAGACAAACAAAAATACGTAGATGATCATACGAAGGAGCCGAACCATATAAAACTTCATAAGGAGACTTAAAATGCAAGATACTAGAAGGTGTTCTATTTATCAAATAACATGCACCCAGAACACATTCTCCCCAAAAATCTACAGAAAGAGAACCCTAAAATCTCAATGCCCTGGCTACATTTAAAATATGTCGATGTTTTCTTTCCACCCGTCTATTCTGTTGAGGTGTCCCAACATAGGATGTTTGGAACAATATACCTTGAGATGAAAAATAATCTCGTAAACAATTAAATTCAGTACGATTGTCACCCCGCACACGACGTATATCGGCCCCAAACTGACGCTTCACCATAGCAATGAATTTAAGAAACATAGAATAAACATCACACTTATCCGTCAATAAAATAACCCAAACCGCTCTAGAAAAATCATCCATCAAAGTCAAAAAATATCGTGCCCTATTAGATGATGGAACACGATATGGTCCCCACAGATCACAGTATATAAGTTCAAAGCATCTCAAAGCACGACTACTACTATCAGGAAAAGCATCACGAGTCTGTTTAGCTTGATGAAAAATATCACAAGCCTTATAAAAAAACACACTACTACCAGAAAGAAAAGGTAAAGTCTGCATTACTTTATCTGAAGGTTGTCCCAGTCTACTATGCCAAACCTCGAAATCACTCTCTCTGCATGCTAGGATCACCGAAGCCAAAGAAGCTGGAACCTCCCCCAAGAAGTAAAGTCCACCCCTTTGTTCACCTGCTCCAATCACCATCCTCGTACTTCGGTCCTGAACAAAACATAAATCAGGAGTAAATAATATATCATAATTTTTGGTACCAATCAATTGTGAGACAGAGATCAAGTTGTAAGTCAATGTTGAAACATAAAGAACATCCGTCAACACCAATGAAGCAGTCAAAAATACTTTGCCTCTCAGAACAGCCTCAATAGTGCTTCCATCAGGCAAAATCACATGACAGACAGGGCCCTCAAAGCAATCAACAAAACAGTCACAAGAACCTGTCGCATGAAGAGTAGCCCCAGTATCGAATATCCAAGTGACAGACGAATTCTTACCCATCAGATCAGAGTTTGAAGAACCAGTGTTGGAAGGATTATCGTTATCCAGCAAGCTCATCAGTTTCTGCCATTGTTCACCTGAGAGTGGTGAAGGATACCCTCTATGCATCATATCCATCGAACTCCCAACAAGGCCAACAGAGACACCATGCCTAGCAGCAGCGACATGATGAACAACCTCTGCGCCACCAGCACCGCGTCCCCCATCACATCTCAGCTGTGGTGTCGGGCCTCTGCCACCACCAGCACCACATCCGCCCTCACGCCGAGGGCGAGTCTTCCACCACTCTGGATAGCCAATCTAGACAAAGCAAGTTGCAACATCATGACATGTTTTCTTGCAATGAGTACATATCATACCTGATTTGTCCCTGAAATATGAGGTTCTACTATTAGAAGTAGTAGAAAGACATGTGAAGTCTTGATAGCTAGCGCCAACACCTCCTCAGTAGCAGATTGGACCTGAGATTTTTGCAACTCAGCATTCAACCCATACATAAAGTCCTGAAAGTTGTCTTCATTCCTTATAGCCTGTAGCTTTACAGCAAGTTCACCACAGGTACAAGTAGGCAATGGAAAATAAGCAGCTTGTTCATCCCACAAAGACTGCAAATTTCCAAAGTAGGTTTTCACAGACATCGAAGCCGTTTGTTTGCACTCAGCCAAAGCTACCTTAATTTGTTGCTTCCGAGTGCCATTGCTAACAACAAATCTTTTCTCCAACAAGTTCCACAATGGATAAACCTCTTCAAAGTACGGCAAAGATTTCTTCAGAGATAGATCAATGGTATTAAGAACCCGTTGAACCAATAGCGCTTGCACACATCTCCAATCAAGCAATTTACTAGCATCATTAACAGGTTTGATTTCAGTACCTTCCAGAAAAGTGATCTTTTGCCTAGAGATCAGGGAGAGATGTATCGACCGAGACCACTCAGCATAGTTCGGTCCACGGAAAACAATAGAAGTAATGATATTTCCTGGTTGATCAGCAGAACTCAGAAAATATGGATCCTTCGGATTAGGATAATTTGGGTTGCGTGCACCGCCACCGCCACTCGCGATGGAGTAGCTGGACGCAGCATCATCAGCTATCGCAGATGTCGGGTGTACAAAATAAAGTACAACTCCGACGAATCGGCCGCTGATGGACGACGGATGACGGGGTTCACGGCGAACCTGCCGCGATCAGGGGCGCCAGATCTGGCACGTAGGGGCGAGCGATACCGGATATCGGGTTTACAAAATAAAGTACAACTCCGACGATTCGACCGCTGATGGACGGGGTCGGCGGCGAATCGGCCGCTGTTGGACGGGGGTCGGCGGCGAATCGGCCGCTGAATCGGGGAATCCGACGAATCGGCACGGATCGGGCGGATCGGGCAGCTCAGGCCGTACGGATCGGGCGGATTGGTCAGCCGCCGGACGGCTCAGGCGGAGCCGGAAAGCCGCGAGCGGATCGACGCGATCAGAATTTACATTACAAATATAATCTATAATCTAACAACACTTGTCAATTATATAGCTTGCAATGCATGATATTTTTAGGGAAATTACTTTTGTATCAAATGAAATTAGACCTGTTCTTTTAAGGCATGCTCCATTCAGAATTTGTGATGGATAGTGATATGACGTATAATCTGCTAGAGAACCTCAACCCTTTACATGTCACTCTTTTTAAGTATAGTTCTCTAGAGAGAAATCTCTTTCGAGTTTTCTTTATCAATTTCCAAACTCGATGTGAGAAGAAAATGTATTACTGAGAAGGTATATATGCTTGAATGATACACACCAATGTTTTAATTTCTCTTGCCTGATGCTCATTCGAGTACCTTTTCTAGATGTTAATTTGCATACTCTCTATAAAGTATATTTCAAACGCATGTAATAATTTTAAACAAAAATTTTGCTTAGGGGATAAAAATTTCTGAATTTGCATCAAAAAGTTTTATGTGGGCAGCTACTTACTAGTAGACGACAGGACTCAAAATTCTTTTATCACTAGTTCAAATCTAGTTTCTTACATGTAAATAATGTACCAAATAGATATTCATATTATTTGAAACGAAATACAAAACCGTTTTCCCAAATTAAAAAGGCTGTGAGAGAACCGAAGAAAATCACACAATATCAAACGCAAAAAAAAAATCACACAGAAAGCCAAACACAGACACAAGAAATTTTTGACGTGGAAAATCCTTACGAAAAAAATCACGGGACGGTCGGAGTCCAACCCTGAAAATCCTCTACTATTGGAATAGAAGATTACACTCTCTACAAGCTCTTCACTGATCCAAACGGATCACCACAACTCATTAAAGAAGAAAAAATGATTTACAAGCACACGAAGAACGAAGATGACGAGAAAGGATTTTACGAAACAATCTCCTCTTTGATGTAGCCGTCAATCCCCTCTTTTTCTCTTCAATAGTTGTAAGCATTCTTGCCTCCTTTTGTAGTTTTTTGGATATATTTTAGGTGAGAAAACATCTAATATATATAGCCTCAAACCTACAACTAATATGAACTATTGTGATATTCCAATATATTTAGGCACACCCAATCTAAACCATTGATGTATTCCTATTGTATATATAAATACCTAATCCAACTCCATTAAGATATTCCTACTACATATAGAAATAACCAATCCAACTCCATTAGGATATTCCTACTATATATAGGAATACCTAATCCGACTCCGGAGTATCTTTTACATAGGTGGGAACCCCACCCACTCCAAAAAATCTCTTTCTTCCCAACTAGGTGGAGGAGCTCGTCATACCGATGATCCGCCAGCAGTACTCAAACTTTCCTTGGTAGAATTTTCGTGAGCATATCAGCTCCATTGTTCTCTGTGTGAACCTTCTCAAGCATCGCGTCCTTCTTCTCAAGCGTACTCATATCCAATGATACCGAGTCTCAATATGTTTGGACTGATTTTTAAATGTCGAATTCTTTCCAACATGGATTGCCCTCTGGCTATCACAAAGCAAAACATACTGTTCTTATTTTAATCCAAGTTCCTGCAACAACTTCTTCATCCATACTAACTCTTTACAAACTTCTGTCATTGCAATGTATTATGCCTCTGTCGTAAACAAGACAACACACTTCTGCAATCGTGACTGTCACGATACCGTTCCACTAATAAATATCGCCACATAGCCCGAAGTCGATCATCTCATGTCTATATCTCCAACTATATCAGCATAATTTGTATATCCGACCAGCTTCGGCTCGTCACCACCAAATGAAAGCCTCAAATCAGTAGTTCCCTGAAGGTACCGTAGAATTCACTTGACTACAATCTAATGTACCCTTTTAGGATTGGAAAGATACCTGCTAACCATGATAACTGCGTGTGTGATATCTAGCCTTGTATACACCATGGCATACGTGAGACTCCCCACTACTGAAGCATATGGAAACCGCTCCATATCTTCCTTCTCATCTTCGGTAGATGGACACTGCTCCATAGTAAACTTAAAGTGAGTCGCAAAGGGGTTGCTTACTTTCTTCGACATGTCCATCCCAAAATGATATAGTACCCGATAAATCTACTCTTGGATAAAGCATCTTGGACTCTCTCTCTCTCTCTGACTCTGTCTCTTTCAGCTGATCTTCATCCTATGAATAGCCTTTGTTGTACCCCAAATCCTTAATAGAGAAGGCCACACTCAGTTAGTGCTTCAACTCCGCTATTCTGGTGGTGTTCCAATCCACCAATAGCATATTATTTACATAGAGCAGTAGTATGATAAAATCATCCTTGGCAAAGTACTTCACGAACACACATTAATCCGCAGTCATCCGTGCATAACCATGCTCTCCCATAAACACCTTGAACTTCTTGTACCACTACTTCAGAGCCTACTTCAAACTATACAAACTCTTCCTAAACCAACATATTAAGTGTGACTTGCCTCTCTTATAGAATTCCTTTGGCTGCTCCATGTGTAACTCCTTCTCTAAATCAACGTGGAGGAATGTTGTCTTCACGTCCATCTTCTCAACCTTTAAGTTGAGACTAGCTATTAACACTAGCACCACTCAAATAGATGACAACTTGACGACCGACGAGATCTCATCGAAATCCATGTCCTTCCGCTAACCGTAGCCTTTAACTACCAACATTGCTTTGAGGACGAGTAGCATCATTTGTCTGCTTCACTCTGAACACTCATCGATTCTTTAAATATTTCTTACCTTTTAGCAACCGCACTGTAAGCCCACTTCCCGATTTTTGTTTTATTTTATTTTGATTAAGATTAACTTTTATGGTCATTAGGATTTGTACCTAAGCTCATAAGAGAGCTATGATCATATTATGGTCATTTGGCCCTTATATAGTTTATATAAGCATTGTTTAATTAATTTATAGATTATTATAATTTTTAGAGATTTTTAGATATTTATTTATTAAGGTTTAATATTTTTAATGACTTTCAAGATTTTATAATAGGTTTATTTGAGATTATTTTGAGACCCAGTATTTTATGTAGGCTCTAGTAGGTTATAAATATTTTTTATAATTTTATAGAATTTTTCTGCAATTTTTTGATATTTATTTTATTAAGTTTTATATATTTTAAAGGCTTCCAATATTTATTATGAGGCCATTTGAGACTAATATGAGGTAAATTATTTTTATTTATATTCTAGGAGATTAGATATATTTTTTTGTAATTTTCTACAAATATTTAGGAATTTTAAGGATTTTATTTGAGTTTATTTGGCCTTAGAATGATTTTTAAATCATTTTATAAAAATTAATTACACAATCATCAACCAGTCAGCGCTGTAGGCTCACATGTCAGTCGCACAGCGCTGACAGGAGGGCCCACTTGCTAGTCAGCCGGTGCTGACTGTACCCACCTTTATGTATATATATATTTTCGCGGAAATCAGAAAACCCTAATAATGTCACGACCCGCACCCGCTTTCCGGATACGAGACGTGTCCAAGTCCAGCCTACGCCGCGGTATCGGCGGTAGTATGCTGTCTAGCCCGTAATAAACAAAGTGCTCATAAATACTAACTGCTCATTCACAACAACTAAAACAACTTTACAAAATATAGAAGTTTTACATTTGAAGAAGAATGTAAGCGTTTACATTTATAGAAAACTACCACACAACTAACTAGTCTTCTATGGTTTAGCCTTCGAGTCTCTATCTCCCCCTCGTATGGTCCATAGCGCAAGAGTAGGCACTTCAACCTCACCTATAACAACGATCCAGTCAGGAAAGGAGCAAAGTACAACCATATTGCAATTAATGTTGTTAGTCCAAAATAAGTTAGAACAAGCAAGAAACAATGATGACAAAGAGTTTATAAAGAACTAGTATTAGCCAGGTATGAACGATCAAGATATGAACTAGCAAAATATAACTAGCAAGATGGGATCTAACAAGCTATAAACTGGCAAGATGTAAACTAGCAGGATATGAACTGACAAAAAAATGGACTAGATAAAGGAAAAGAAGAAACCACTATGTGTGTGTGAAATACCTTTTAATACATGAACGACTGGGCTAATACGGCACATCATACGATGGCTATCATTCAGTAATTGGTACGGCTAACTCATACGTGGGTGTGTATGACTTAGCTATCATTCGATAACGGTAATTGGGTTTGTTCACGTATTTGCCGAGTATTTCCCCTCCAGACTCTCTAACAATCGATAACAGTCAATGATACACTAAGAAGGATATGATAACTACAGTGTCACGATCGTGTCTCAATGGAATATCAAGCAATGACTCAACGGGATATCCAACAAGAAAACTATAGAGTAAACGTTATAATGAACTAAAACATAAATGCAATATTGTACTTGTCTGAATCCTTGCACAAATCGTAGTTACAAGTAGAGGATGAGGGAATGTCGTTCTAGAAGCTGTCAACCTATAACACATATCGCACCACGAACCGTGCATGAAAACCATAAATTAATTCTAATGTTCTAGTTCTTAATTCATATAATAGTGGTTAAGTGGGTTACTAATCTAATAATAATTAATTCTGGAATAATTCACTTAAAAACCTAATTTAACCTAATAATAATCTGAATATAATCTAAACATGCAAGTTTGGCCATCAAAAGTCGTGTTTCTCAATTTTGGAAACCATGGCACGCAAATCGAGACGTGTCGTTGACTTTTTAGTCAAACGCTGTTAACTCTAGATTTTAAAAGTGTACCTTGGTATATTTAAGCGCCACGAGTGCGCTAGAATCGACCGTGCCATAAAATCACGCTTTGGTCAAAAGATATCGCCGTTATGACTAATCGTGACCAAAACGGGGATCAACCGATCAATTCTGAGTTCAACAGAAAAACTAAAATACTAAATAAAAGAAATAATTTATGGGAAAAATAGCTATCGTAGAGCTCTCTGTTATCTTTCCGAAACTTCAAACGGTTCGTGATTTCGAATTCTGGTTCTCCCGGAATCTCGAAAACACCGAAACGCGTCAAATTTCGGACAACCGACACACGAATTTTCCAGAAATTTAGGTTCAGAAATTACGAAAATAAATTATATATTTAGAAAGTATACCTCAATACGCTTCCAATAATAAAAACGTCACACGAAAATGAGGTCCGAGTCGACGATAATCGCCTCAGGAAGTCGAAAAATCACCGGGATCAAACTCCAAAAGGAGGAGGCTATAATTAATTAGGGTTTGTGAATATACAATGCATATATATATATATGAGAGAGAGAGAGGCGGTTACTGTAGCGGGCGCCGACAGGTGGGCTCCCCCCGGTTGGATTATTGAGTAATTATTTATTTAATTCAAAAAATTATTTAAAAATTATTTTAAGTCCAAATAAATCAAAATAAATTTCAGAAAAATCCAGAAAAATTCTAGAAAATTCTAGAAAATATTTCTAAGTGTCTATAATATAAATAAAATATTTTAACACAAAATATCATCGTGTGACCTCGCAGTAAGTTCCAAAAACCTATAAAGTACAAATTCTATATGTTTTAATTATATAAAAATTCTCAAAAATTCTAAAAAATTCAGAAAAATTCTAAAATATTCTAGAAAAGATTTTTAGTCATTTAAAGCCCAAATAGAAATATTGGTCTAGAAATACCCCCGTATGACCTTACAGTAAATCCTGAAAGTCCTTAAAAATAATAAAACCTTAAATATTAAATATCTAAAAATATCCAAAAATTATAGAAAAATATAAGATAGCTAAATAATACATATATAAGCTATCTAGAGGTCATATGACCTTAATATGGTCATAGCCCACCTACCAGCTTTTGCATGACTCACAATGACCATAAAATTAATCATAAACAAATAAAATTAAAAAAATTAAAAATTTGGGAAGTGGGCTTACAAATCTATCCACCTTAGAAAAATTTTATCCTTAAAATATCAAAAGATAAAAATAGGCACAACCAAGAATATCATCAAAATATGACATGACCAATTGATATGAATAAGTATGACAAAAAATATAATCAAGAAAATAATAAAATGAATGATCGAAATTGATCAAGCATATAAAATCAAAATATAAATACGTTTTAGAAATATAGTGGAAGGAAATCAAAATAGGTTTAAAATATGACGATTCGAAAATAGAAAATATGAAAGAAATAAAGAACTACTAGTTGTAGAGAAGGTAGTAACAAGAAATAAGACATCAAATAAATTTGAAAGAAAAAAAAGAAAAAAAATAGTCGTATGCCAATAAAAGATATAGTCGCTATGATATTCGAAAACCATAAGTATATCCGAAGTTATTTAACTGAGAATCCATGCCTCGCCAGTGTACATCTGGCTGCCGTGAACCCTTGGTTTCATGAATCAAGTATAATATGTTATCGAACACTTTATCAACTCTACCCAATATTGACATAATAAATCAAAAGATCAATAATACAACTAGGATATAGTTTTAGTAATATTTGACAACCTACGCATACTTGAAATCATTTTAACTTAGGGATCATGCCACGCCAGTGCGCTTCTGACTGCAGTGAACCCGCAGTCTCCATAATTCAAATAAATGAGGACAGTGCGCATCTGCCTTACCATTGCAAGTCATCAAAAATTATTTCAACTATATCCATAAGAATTTCAAAGGAACTTCAATAAATTCAAATAAGTCGATCATGATAAGAAAATATAAGTATCTGTCCTTGAGTAAAAGTATCAGTTTTGAAAACAAAACGATCACAAAATGAACGAAGACGACTTGAATTAATATATAGATAATTGAACCAAGATTATAAATAAAAAATAAAATGATCGCAAAAATAGTTTTGAAAATAAAACGAGGTTTAGAGAAGGCAAAAGACAAAATAGCCCAAAAAATGATCAAAATTAGGAATTGAATTCTACGAAGTCCTAACTTACCAAACGTATATTCTACCCACCTTGGATCCTACCAACATGTCAAAACAAAATAACATATTCTCTTAAAAAAATTCTTCGATTTATCTATACCGAGACTTCAATAAATCATTAGCTAAATCACATGGCCTATTTAACTATCTTAACTATCCAGGGGTCAAATTGAATAAGGGACTCATAGTCCTATTTATTCTTCTAAAATTAAATTAATTCTAATTGTGAATGAGCAATTTTCTAGTCGTAGGCTTGTAGTAGTGTGATTAACTTAAGTACTACCACAAGTTCGTAATCTTTTGCGAAATCAGACCTGTATGGGTCACCACAAAAAATTTGTCACGACCCGCACCCGCTTTTCGGATACGAGACGTGTCCAAGTCCAGCCTACGCCGCGGTATCGGCGGGTAGTATGCTGTCTAGCCCGCAATAAACAAAATGCTTATAAATACTAACTGCTCATTCACAATAATTAAATCAACTTTATAAAATATAGAATTTTTACATTTGAAGAATAATGTAAGCTTTTACATTTATAGAAAACTACCACACAACTAACTAGTCTTCTATGGTTTAGACTTCGAGTCTCTATCTCCCCCTCGTATGGTCCATAGCGCAAGAGTAGGCACGTCAACCTCACCTATAACAATGATCCAGTCAGGAAAGGAGCAGAGCACAACTATATTGCAATTAATGTTGTTAGTCCAAAATAAGTTAGAACAAGCGAGAAATAATGATGACAAAGAGTATATAAAAAACTAGTATTAGCCAGGTATGAACGATCAAGATATGAACTAGCAAAATGTAACTAGCAAGATGGGATCTAACAAGATATAAACTGGCAAGATTTAAACTAGCAGGATATGAACTGACAAGATAATGGACTAGATAAAGGAAAAATAGAAACCACTATGTGTATGTGAAATACCTTTTAATATGTGAATGACTGGGCTAATATGGCACATCATACGATGGCTATCATTCAGTAATTGGTACGACTAACTCATACGTGGGTATGTATGACTTAGCTATCATTCGGTAACGGTAATTGGGTTTGTTCACGTATTTACCGAGTATTTTCCCTTCCGACCCTCTAACAATCGATAACGGTCAATGATACACTAAGAAGGATATGATAACTACAGTGTCACAATCGTATCTCAATGGAATATCAAGCAATGACTCAACGGGATATCAAATAAAAAAACTATAGAGTAAGCGTTATAATAAACTAAAACATAAATGTAATACTGTACTTGCCTGAATCCTTGCACAAATTGTAGTCACAAGTAGAGGATGAGGGAATGTCGTTCTAAAAGCTGTCAACCTATAACACATATCGCACCACGAACCGTGCATGAAAACCATAAATCAATTCTAATGTTCTAGTTCTAAATTTATAGAATAGTGGCTAATTGGGTTACTAATCTAATAATAATTAATTCTAGAATAATTCACTTAAAATCCTAATTTAACCTAATAATAATCTGAATATAATCTAAACATGCGAGTTTGGCCATCAAAAGTCGTGTTTCTCAATTTTAGAAACCATGGCACGCAAATCGAGACATGTCATTGACTTTTTAGTCAAACGCTGTTAACTCTAGATTTTGAAAGTGTACCTTGGTAGATTTTAGTGCCAAGAGTACGCTAGAATTGACCGTGCCACAAAATCATGCTTTGGTCAAAAGATATCGCCGTTATGGCTAATCGTGACCAAAACGGGGATCAACGGACCAATTTTGAGTTCAACAGAAAAACTAAAATAATAAATAAACAAAATAATTGATGGAAAAAATATATGTCTTAGAGCTCTGTGTTAGCTTTCCGAAACATTAAACGGATCATGATTTTGATTTCTGGTTCTCCCAGAATCTCGAAAACACCCAAACACGTCAAGTTTCAGACAACCGACACTCTACGAATTTTCCAGAAATTTAGGTTCAGATATTATGAAAATAAATTATATATTCAGAAAGTATACCTCTATACGCTTCCAATAAAAAATATGTCACACGAAAATGAGGTCCGAGTTGACGGCAATCGCCTCGGAAAATCGGAGAATCACCGAGATCAAACTCCAAAAGGAGGAGGCTATAATTAATTAGGGTTTGTGAATATACAATGCATATATATAGGAGAGAGAGAGGCGATTACTGTAGCGGGCGCCGACAGGTGGGCTCTCCCCTCGGTTGGATTATTGGGTAATTATTTATTTATTTCAAAAAATTATTTAAAAATCATTTTAAGTCCAAATAAATCAAAATAAATTGCAGAAAAATCCAGAAAAATTCTAGAAAATTCTAGAAAATATTTCTAAGTATCTATAATATAAATAAAATATTTTAACACAAAATATCATCGTGTGACCTCGCAGTAAGTTCTAAAAACCTATAAAGTACAAATTCTATATGTTTTAATTATATAAAAATTCCCAAAAATTCTAAAAAATTCAGAAAAATTCTAAAATATTCTAGAAAATATTTCTAGTCATTTAAATTCCAAATAAAAATATTTGGTCTAGAAATACCCCCGTATGACCTTACAGTAAATCCTGAAAGTCCTTAAAAATAATAATACCTTAAATATTAAATATCTAAAAATATCCAAAAATTGTAGAAAAATATAAGATAGCTAAATAATACATATATAAGCTATCTAGAGGTCATATGACCTTAATATGGTCATAGCCCACCTACAAGCTTTTGCATGACTCACAATGACCATAAAATTAATAATAAACAAATAAAATTAAAAAAAATTAAAAATTTGGGAAGTGGGATTACAAATTATTTCCTGGCCGACTTTGAGTTTTACTCTCTTGGAGACCCCCGTTTTCCCGAGACGATTGCCGTCAACTCCAACCTCGGATTTGTATGTCATTTTTTTATTGGATTTGTCTCGAGGTAAACTTTTTGAATATATAATTTATTTTTTTATAGTTTGTTCTTAAATTTCTGGAGAATTCGTAGAGTGTTGGTTGTCCAAAACTTGACACGTTTTGGTGTTTTCGAGATTCCAAGAGGATCGAAAATCAAAATCATGAACCGTTTCAAGTTTCGGAAAGCCAATCGGAGCTCTACGACATATTTTTTTTAGAAATTAATTCATTCATCTAGTATTTTAGTTATTCTGTTGAACTTAGAATTGATCAGTTAATCACCGTTTTGGTCATGATTAGCCATAACGGCGATATCTTTTGACCAAAGCGTGATTTTGCGACACGGTTGATTCCAGCGAATTCATGGTGCTAAAATCTACCAAATTGCTCTTTTCAAATATAGAGTTTATGACACTTGACTAGATAGTCAATGACACGCCTCGATTTGCGTGCCATGATTTCGAAAATTGGAAACATGATTTTTTATGACCAAACTTGCATGTTTCGATTATATTCAGATTATTATTAGGTTAAAGTAGGTTTTTAAGTAATTTATTCCAGAATTAACTATTATTAGATTAGTTAACCCATTAGCCACTTATTCCATGAATTTAGAACTAGAACCTTAGAATTGACTTATGGTTTTCGTGCATAGTTCGTAGTACGACGTATGTTATAGGTCGACAGATTCTAGATCGACAATCCCCTCATCCTCGACTTGTGACTATAGTTTGTGCAAGAATTCAGGTAAGTACAGTATTGCATTTATGTTTTAGTTCATTATAACGTTTTCTCTATCGTTTCCTTGTTCGATATCCCGTTGAGACATTGCTTGATATTTCGTTGAGACACGATTGTGACAGCGTAGTTATTGTATCCTTCTTAGTGTATCATTGACCGTTATTGATTGTTAGTGAGTCGGGAGGAGAAATACTCGGTAAGTACGTGAACAAATCCAACTATTTTGATTGTGGATAGCTAAGTCATACATCCCACGTATGAGTTAGCCGTACCCTATTATTGTGGATAGCCATCATATGATGTGCCGTATTAGTCCAACCGTTCATGTATTAAAAGGTATTTCACACACACACATAGTAGTTCCTATTTTTCCTTTATCTAGTCCATTATCTTGTTAGTTTACATCCTGCTAATTTACATCTTGCCAGTTTATATCTTGTTAGATCACATCTTGCTAGTTTATATTTTGTCAGTTCATATATCGTTAGTTCATACCTTTCTAGTTACATTCTGCTAGTTCATATCTTACTAGTGCTAGTTCATATCATGTTAGTTCATCTCTTTCAAGTTCTTTATATACTTTTTGCCATCATGGTTTCTCGTTGTTATAACTTATTTTGGACTAACAATATTAATTGCAATATGGTTGTACTCTGCTACTTTCCTGACTGGATCATTGTTATAGTGGGGTTGACGTGTCTAGTCTTATGCTATGGACCATACGAGGGGGAGATAGAGACTCGAAGGCCAAACCATAGAAGACTAGTTAGATGTGTGGTAGTTTTCTATAATTGTAAAAGCTTACATTATTCTTCAAGTATAAAACTTCTATATTTTGTAAAGTTGATTTAGTTGTTGTGAATGGGCAGTTAGTATTTATGAGCACTTTATTTATTGCGGCTTGACAGCGTACTATCGTCGATACCAAAGCGTAGGCTGGGCTTGGACACACACTCGTATCCCGAAAAGTGGGTGCGGGTCATGACACGCACCAGCTCATAAGTAGAGTTACATGTAAGGAACCCATCTCTTCTACATAGCCTACATCCACTCATGCTTGTGTTCATCGTCCATAGCCTTTGTAAAACTTTTGGGCTCTTCTCTGTCACTCAGTAGAATGTACTCATCTGATGAGTATCTAGTAGATGGTTGACGATCTTTATTGCTCCTCCTCAATAGAACCTCTGGTGCTGGCTGTGTACTGATAACCTTATTTCCTTTAGGAGCTGCCTCCTCGGCATGCTCATCCTCCAGAGGGTCACCATGACCACCATCAGCAAGATGATGATAAACGTTGGGAGCAACTCATGTACTGGATCCCCCAAAACTGTATCCTCCGCAGTTGCCTCTAGAAATGACTTAAAGCAAAATGACTCTAATTCAGGCAACTCTTCAGCCTCAGAAGGAATACTGGAATAATGAGTGTTGGTCATATTCTGATCCTCGATAAACACCATATCTCTGCTTCTGTAGATCTTTCTTACAACCGGGTCGTAGAGTTTATAGTCAAACTCATCCCGACCATAGCCGACAAAGATACACTACCTTGTCTTTAGCTCAAGTTTGGATCTCTCGTCCTTTGGTACATGTATGAAGGCCTTGTAAGCAAATACTTACAAGTGATTATATGATGGCTCTTTATCGTACCATACTTTGTCAGGAACGTTACCAAACAAAGGAGTACTAGGAGACAAATTAATAATATAAGCAACAACATTGAGAGCCACACCCCAATAACTGTGTAATAAGTTTGCTTAAGAATAGAGACACACCCCAATAACTGTGCAATAAGTTTGCTTAAGAAAGCAAATACCGTACCCGCTCCATCAGTGTCATGTTCATATGCTCCGCTACACCACTGAGCTGATGTATATTTAGTGGAGTCTTCTGATGTCAGATCCCTTGCTCTCTATAATACACATCAAAGGTACCAATGTATATATTGCCATTGTCGGATCGAACAAATAACAACTTCTTGCTCGTCTCCCTTTCAACAGAGGCCTGAAACTCTTTAAAAGTTGGCAGTACCTGATCCTTAATCTTTAAAGCATAGACCCAAAATTTTCTGGAATGCATCAATAAAAGTCCCAAAATAAGAAGTACCACCAATAGATTTTACCTTCATTGGAACGCAGACATCCGAGTGAATCAACTCGAGCAATACTGGCTTTCTTGAACTTGGGTGAATTTAGAAAGACACCATACTTTGCTTCCTTGCAAAACCGTGCATGCATCTCTCCAAATTTGTAGACTTGAGCCCCGGAATCATCTTCATGTTCACTAAGTAGCTCAATCCCTTCTCTCTATCCCGCTTCCATCTTTGTATTGCAGATCCCATCATTTGTCGTATCAGAGACAACTTCTTCACCTCGGTCTTCTTTGCACACAAAGATTCCAGCTTATCCTACAGTATCCTTGCGTGCTCTATATTGGCAACGTGATTGTACTCGTTCTTGTCATTACCCACAAACATGTATGTGCTTGAAGTTCCATTTCTCTTTGGAATTATCAACTGGTCTTTCGGAATCAAATACTGGCATATACAGTTTTTTTGACAAATAACAAATCTTTTACCTTGCTCCTCCACTAGTGGTAGTTCGTACCGTTTAGGTTTACCATGCACATTGTCTTCGCGTCTATCTCTTATCCTTCATTTTATTGTCAATCCTGACACACTCCGAAAAATAAAGCTTTGATACCACACGTTGGAAACGAAATACGAAAACCTTTCCCCAAACCAAAGAGACTGTAAGAGAACTGGAAAAAGCACACAAAGCCAAACACCAAAAAAATCACATAGGAAGCCAAAAGCAGACACAAGATTTTTTTTGACGTAGAAAATCCATGCGAAAAAAATTACAGGATGATCGGAGTCCAACCCTGAAAAGTCTCCACTATAGGAATAGATGATTACACCCCTAAAGAAATAGATTATCATTTTTTACGTAGAATTCTAAGTACTTATATGAGTCTTTATATGGCATTTTCTTATAAAAGCACTAAGGAACTCCAAAATGAAAGTTTGACACTACTTGTAGAGAAGTTGAATGACTCAAAAAATTTCTTATGCATATACATGTTCTATATATTTCTAAACCTATTATTTATATAGAACTGCTAAAGCATGATTCTGCAAATTCTAAGATGAGCAGGTACCTGCAGCTATGTTTCAAGTTAATAAAGAGTTGTCATGACCTCCATCCATTTTCTGGGATACAAGCATGTAGCCAAGTCCAGCCTACATCATGGTATCGATGGTAGAACACTGTCTATATCTTACAATAATTCATCAACAAATACCAGTATATATATATATATATATATATATATATATATATATATATATATATATATATATATATATATATATATATATTTTAATATATATATATTAAAATATATATATATATATATATATTTTAATATATATATATATTAAAATATATATATATATATATATATATATATATATATATATATATATATATATATATATATATATATATATATATATATATATATATATATATATATATATATCCTATCAAAATATAACTTTAGAAAGATAGGATCATGGAAAGATAAATTAAATAATAAAATCAAATCTCAATGTCACAAGTCTGAATCCTTCAAAACTGAAAGTAAATCTATACATCAATGGTCCTAAGTTATTACTGATCCTTTTCTAGCATCCACGATGTCCATTCCTATCATATCGTCCTGTAGACCATAAAAGCTAAGGTAGCAATCATCGTCACCTACAACGTATACAATCAGGAAAGGAGCAAAATACAACCATATTGCAATAATATAATTCAGCACAAAATAAAGCTAGATAAACAGAGATGCAGTATAATAATAAGGAAAATATGTATATGAACTAGCAAGATATGTTCTAGAACATGTGAGAAACAATAAACATGTATAAGAAAACTACTAGACAAGAAACATGAAAAGATAAGATGAGTATATACAAGTAATACTAATATACAATGTGTGCGAAATACTTTTCGACATGTGAACGATTGGCTAATACGGTATATCATCTCGATGGCTATCAACAATATAAGGTACGACTAACCCATACATGAGTTGTGTGACTTAGCTATCCACAATAACAATAGTTGGGTTTGTTCACATATCTACTCAGTACTTTTCCTCTCGATTCACTAAACAACAATGGCAGAGCATGGTACAACAAGTTCTATCGTGTCACAATCATGTGTCAAACTGGATACTAAATGAAAGTACAATAAATAATAGCTTTATAATGTACTAAGAATATAAAACAATAGTGTACTTGCATAAATTCCTGGGAGAACAAATTTTATTAGTTGATGACAAGATGAACGCTAGTCTAGAAGCTATCAAACCATACCATCGTACTACGAACCCCGTGCATGAATAACCACAAGTTAGATCTTAAATTCTACTCTAAAATTCATAGGAAGTGTCTAATGGATTAACCTAATTAAGTCTATTTAATTCTAGAATAAATTATCTAAAAATATAATTTGATCTAATTATAATATGAAATAAAATCAAAACATAATTTTTTGGCTATGGAAAATTATGGTTTTATATTCGGGATCCGTGGCACGCAAGTCGAGATATATCGTTGACTAAATAGTCAAACGACACGAACCTAATAATTTGAGTGTTAAAACATATAGTTCAGCGCTACGAGGGCACTGGAATCGATAGTGCCACCGAATCTCGATTTGGTTAAAAGTTATCACAATTATGGCTAATTGTGACTAATTTAGTGAATCACCGACCATCTATGGGTTCTACGAATTAAACAAGATAATAAACTATTTATTATTTTTTATAAAATTATTATGCTATAGATCTATGTGTCATCTTTCTAAAACATCAAATGGTTCGCAAAACGGAGTTTGAGATCTCCCGGAATCTTAAAAACATTGCGTCACGTTAATTTTTGGACAACTAACACTCAAATAATTTTCCAAAAATTCAGGTTTATAATTACAGAAAATAAATTATATATTCGGAAAGCTAACCTCGGTAAGGTTCTAACAAAAAAAGGCACTAAAAATAGACATCAGGGTTGATCGCAATCACCTCGCGAAGTCGAAGGATTCCCAAGGTCAACTCACAAAAAAGGGGTTGTAAATAAACTAGGGTTTCTGGAATTAACTAATATATATAAGAGAGAGCGAGGCAGTGGAACGACTGACCAGTAGGCCGCCCAGGATGACTGGACAAGCAGACTAGGTTGTTGTCTGTGTAATTAGTTATCTAATTACATAAATTCATTAAAAATTTATTTTAACTCCAAAAATAAATCCCATAAAAATCTAGAAAATATTACTAGGTGTCTATAGCCTAAATAAAATATTTGGTCTCAAAATATCTTCGTATGACCCACAGTAAATCCTAAAAGCCTATGGAAAAATAAATTCTATAGGTTTTAATTATCCAACTAAAAAAATTCTAAAATAACAAAATAAAACAAAATATTTAAGGCTATCTGAAGACCCTAGTGACCACATTTGACCTAATATTATCATACCTCATCTATAGCCTTAAGTACGGACCCTTGTGATCCCAAAATCAAATCATTAGTCAAAATTTTCTAACATAAAATATTTAAAATAAATAAAATTAAAAAAGTTAAAAATTTGGGAACAACGGTACAAATCTGTCTACCTTAGAAAAATTTTGTCATTAAAATTTTAAATAATATGAATGGTTTCGACTAAGAATGCAATCAAATATAAAGTGACACAATTAACGATCAAAATCAGTTAGACATGATCGCGAATAGAATCGAAATTTAAGAAAAGATGTGATTTGGTACGATTATAAATATAGTTGAAGTGGTATAGTTATGATAAAATAAAAGCATGGTCATGATCAAGGCATCTAGGCATGATCAACTACACGACATGATTGTTCATGACTAAGAATAATCAAAATTCAGTCATGAACATCTCGATATGATCAAAATTACTTAGCCAAGACAAAATATAGAAAAATTAAAATAGAACATTTTGGCACGACAACGATCTATGATAAAAAATAAAAATTAAAATGATTTAGGTACGATCATAGAATCAAAATCTAGGTACGATTATGAATCTAGTAGAATGGGAACAAAATCTAGTAATAGATTTTTAAATGATTATTAGGAGAAAACCAAATGACGATTTGAGAATAGGAAAGATAAGAGAGAAAGAAACTACATGATTTATTGAGAAGACATGTAATAAGAAAGGGTACCAAATCAAATTGAAGTGAGTGTGTAGGAATTTGTGGACCATAAAAAATAAATAATCATATGCCAAAAAGGATATAGTCTTTATAGTATTCGAAAAACGTATGTATATCTGAAGTCAATTTACCGAGAATCCATGCCCTGTTAGTGTACACATGGCTGCAGTGAACTGTTGGTTCTATAACTCAAATATTGATAGGTTATCGAATATTTTGTCAACTTTATCCAATATTGACATAATAACTCAAGAGATAAAATGATGCAATTAGGACATAGTTTTAAAAATATTCGAAAACCTATGCATAATGAAATTATTTCAGTGCTAGTGCGTTGCTGGCTACAGTGAACCCGTAGTCTCCATAATTTAGATAAATAGATGTAGTACGCATCTGCCTTGCCATAATAAGTCACCCAATATTCTCTCAACTTTGTCCACAAGAATTTTCAAAGGAGCTTCTAAAAATCTAAGCAAGTTACATATTAATCATAATATGAAGAGATATAGGTATTTGTCCTTTAAGTTTAAGTATCGATTCTTCAAGTTTAAGTATCAGCTCTTTAGAATCAAATGATCGATTACGAAGAAAATGACCGAAACCAAGAGAAGTATAAGTTTCCCAATTCCTTTTTCACGGATATTCAATTATTGAGGGAAAAACTTGTAGACCTTAAATCTCGTCAAAACTGACTCGGAATTAAAATATGGATAATTGAATCAGGTTGGGCTCAACTCAATAAATAGAAATAATAATATTGACTCTTTGGAAAAAATAGACATAGACCTATACTGAAATTATTTTAAAAAAATCCTTATGGCCAATGGAGAATAAATAAGTAATATGGGCTTTACGATATGATAATGTTTAGAAAGGACAAGAAATAAAAAAATTTGTACAAACTATCAAGGTTAGGTGTACGATAGAATTTTGAGAGTTAGAGATAGAATTCCAATTCTGTGATTGGACACTTCCTTAAATCCTTATAACCTATTATTCAACTACAGGCTCGTAATAACACACTAATCCTAAGTACTATTACGATATCATACTATTTACGATGACAGACCTGTATGGGCCACCAAAAAAAAGTTGTCACTACCTGTACCCATTTTTTTAGGATACGAGGACGTGGCCAAGTCCAGCCTATGTCATGGTATCGACGATAGAACGCTTTCTATATATCACAATAAATTTTTAAAAAATACCAGTATATATACATATCCAATCATACTATAACTAAATAAGATAGGATCATGGAAAGATAAATTAAATAATAAAATTAAATCCCAATATCACAAGTATGAATCCATAAAGATTGAAAGTAAATCTATACATCAATGGTCCTAAGTTATTACTGATCCTTGTGTATCGTCCATGTTGTTTATTTCTATCATCTCGTCCTGTAGGCCATAAAATCTAAGGTAGCAATCATGGTCACCTGCAACGTACATAGTCAGGAAAGGAGCAAAGTACAACCCCGTTGCAATAATGTAACTTAGCACAAAATAAAGCTATATAAATAGAGATGCAGTATAACAATAAAGAAAACATGTATATGAACTGGCATGATATGTTCTAGAATATGTGAGAAACAATATATATGTATAAGAAACTACTAGACAAAAAAAAATGAAAAGATAAGATAACTGGACAATGAACATAAACAAGTAAGACTAATAGACAATGTGTGTGAAATACTTTTGACATGTGAACGACTAGCTAATACAACACATCATCTTGTTGGCTATCCAAAATATAAGGTACGGGTAACCCATATGTGAGTTGTATGAACTAGCTATCCATAATAACAAGTTAGGTTTGTTCATATATCTACTCAGTACTTTTCCTTTCGACTCACTAAACAACAATGGCAGAGTATGGTACGACAAGTCCTATCGTGTCACAATCATGTCCCAAACTGGATACTAAATGAAAACACAATAAATGATAGCATTATAATGTACTAAGAACATAAAATAATAGTGTACCTGCCTGAATTCCTGGGTGAACGAATTTCACAAGTTGATGACAAGATGAACTTTGGCCTAGAAGCTATCAAACCATACCATCGTCCCACGAACCCCGTACATGAATAACTACAAGTTAGATATAAAATTCTACTTTAAAATTCACAGAAAGTGGCTATTGGAAATTATAAAATCTAAACATAAATTTTAGGCTATGAAAAGTCACGGTTCCAAATTCGGGATTCGTAGCACGCAAATCGAAGCGTATTGTTGACTAAATAGTAAAACGATAAGAACCTATAATTTAAGTGTGCAACCATATAGATTTTACTACTAAAAGTGCACTGGAATCAACAGTGCCACCGAGTCTCGATTTGGTTAAAGTTATCATAATTATGGCTAACCGTGACTAATTCGGTAAATCACCAGACATCTGTAGGTTTTACGAATTAAAAAATAATAAACTATTTAATTAATTTATCAAAAATTCTATAGATCTATGTTTCAGTTTTCCATAACATCAAATGGTTCACAAAACGGAGTTCGAGATCTCCGGGAATCTCAAAAACAGTACGACACATTAATTTTTTTTAGACAACTGGCACTCAAATAATTTTCAAAAATTCACATACATAATTACATAAAATAAATTATATATTCGAAAAGCTAACATTGATATGGTTCTAGCAAAAAAATGGCACTGGAAATGGACGCCAGGGTTGATCGCAATCGCCTCGTAAAGTCGAAGGATCTCCAAGATCAACCCACAAAAAGTGGCTGGAAATAAACTAAGGTTTCTGAAATTAACTAATATATATAGGAGAGAGAGAGAGAGGCGGTGGAGCGGCTAACCAGTCGGCCGCCCAGGCTGATTAGATAATCTGATTGTGCTGCTGATCGTGTAATTAGTTATTTACTTGCAGAAATTTATTAAAAAAATATTTTAACTCCAAAATATTCAAATAAATCCCAGAAAAATTACAAAAAGTTCAAGAAAATATTTATAGGTGTCTAAAGCCTAAATAAAATGTTTGGTCTCAAAATATCTCTATTTGACCCCATAGTAAATTTCAAAAGCTTATGAAAAAAAATAAATTTATAGGTTTATTATTAAAAAATCTCCAAAATTTTTAGAAAATTATAAAATAAAATATTTAGGGCTATCTGGGGACCCTAGTGACCATATGTGATCTAATATTATCATACCTCACCTATAAGCTTAGGTACGACCCCTTGTGATCCCAAAATCAAATCCTTAGTTTAAGTAAATAAACATAAAATATTTAAAAATAAATAAATAAAATTCAAATTTAAAATTTTGGGAACATGGGTGACAAGAGCCTATTAGAAAAATATGTGGTTCTTGACAATTTAAACTCATAAAAGAACCTTACAGACTACTTGACGAAGGGTCTATCTAGGACATTAATCATCATCGAGGAAGATGGGGTTAAGCCCGTAAGTAGGTCACCAACAGTGGCAACCTAACCGAGTATGAATGAAGATCCCAAGAACTCGTTTCAATGGGTAGAAACAAGTTGGACTTAGGTGACTAAACCTTGAGATTAAATTCTTAATAATTAATGCCCAAGTGAATGTAGGAAGTCGTACGATGGTACTGCATCCCTATGATGATAGTGTTCTGGTGTGATGTGTTCAGGATGAATTTTAAAAACCCTTAATAGGCCCAAGCATGGTTATACATGGTTAACACCAATTAGAAGACTTACCTATGTGAGAGGTCGTGAAGGTCGAGACTATGGGATAAGGCGATTCCAGATAACTCTGAACAAGAAAAAGTGTGCATGGGCAATCAAAAGTGCCACCCCCGATAGTACCAAGAATCTATAGCATACTATGTGTGCTGTTTATGAATCTGATTCAAGACGTAGTCCAATGTACTTCTTCTTGTAAAGACAATAGTCACTAAGTGATATTCATGGTTGTAGTCCATCTCGCCTATTACATAATATTTATTTGCCAAGAAATTCTCTACCTATATCCTTTTGAATATTGTTATCTCTGTTTTCAAAACTTGGTTTATTATTATTTTTTTGGGAGGGGGGGTGGTTGTTGTTATTGGTAAATTTTTTTTTAAACATTTTTACTTTATTTTGACCATTTTCAACATTGATGTGGCCTATTTATCATTTCTTAATAGCTATATTATTATCTCTAAATTCCTATTTATTCAGTGCCTTTACTCCCAAACAAAGGCCTTTACACCTATATATTTCACTCTTCTTCTATTATGTTGATGACTAAAAAAATGTGAATGATATTTCCATTCCTCTTCCTCCTCTATTAGAAACTTATTTCGTGCTATCTTCCTTATATTTTATTCTATAATTTTTGGGCAAAGCTAAGTTCAGTTCATTCCTCCCAGAGCTATGTGCAGTGATGGGAAGCCGGTAGCAAGGGGACTTCTATGAGGATTCGAGAATAAGTATGCACATAGACCTCGAATAGTCTCTTAGGGTAGTTCTTATTCGTACACGACTTCACTGCAGACCGATAAATCTAACATTTTGTTCTATTGTGTTATTATGATTACAAAAAAAAAAGAAATATTTTCTAACAACATGTGACTCGTATACGACAGACTCAGTAGATTCTACTAATAATTTTTATAGGTATAGAATCACCATTAGCAATAGTTTCTGTCTTACGATGGTTGAAATATCCATCGATCATGTTTTTATGTCAGCATACATTTTTATCATATGCAATATCGATTATCACACAAATTTAGTACGAGAAATTTTGTATAGACATTTTTGTATGGATCTTGTATGGGTCTTATCTACAAGACGAAGGCCTAGGAAAAATATAATTTGTATAAAGTTAAAAATTTATGAAAAATTGGCACGCAAGTTTTGGATGAAACATGAACAATCAACTATTATAAATTCATCATAAATAATATTAACATAATAAATTTATCATAAATACTATTAATATAAATACAAAATAATAATTAGGAATATCTAATTTTGAAAACATTGTTGGATTCATTCTTCAAGCTTAAATAATATTTATAGGCTCTCAAAAAATATAAGTCAATCTCTAAAGACTTATCAAGATATAAAATAGATAAAAGCCAATCTCTAGAAACTTATTCCGAAAACTTAATCATAACGATAAAATCGATAAATGAATCTATGACTAAAATAACCAAAATTAATTAAAAGATAATAGAAAATCTAAGTTGGTTTCCCATAAAAACATAACCATTTTTACTTTTGTTTCCTCCAACTTTTTCCTCCTACCAAATGGAGCCTAAGAGCATCATTAGTAAGGCCCATCCTAAAATCTACATTCTAGATTCAAAATTTAGAAGCTCATTTGGTTGAATAGTAAGACTTCTCACTACAAAAATACAGTTATAGTGACGAAATGTAGCGACCAAAATGATAGAGTCGATGTATAGCGACGGAATAACGACATACTAGCGAGCGAAAGTTTATGTAAAGTACTTTTTATTTTTTTGTCGATATTGTCGTCTCTAGTTATATGCTAAGTTTACTTATTTAGGTTCGAAGCCCTCTTCGTCGCCTCATCCCGACCCTACTAGCGCCTCCTCCATACTATTCAAAGCCCCCTCCTCACTGATCCCAGGCTCAGCCCTCCGGTATAATTTTTTATTTTGTTTTGATTAAAGTTAAAAAAATGAATGTAGGGTTTCATAAATTACTATACTATCTTTTTTTCCTTCTGAATGTAGGTTTCCAATAGGCCTAAGCATGGGGCACACAATTATTTGTCAAATAGCTTTCAACTTTCTGTTGTCATTAATACCTCAAATATATTACAAGTCACTAGATTTTGGACCAATTCATAGTATTATTGGGTTAATTGGGAAACATATGAAATCTAATGCTTAAACATTGCTAAGATACTTAATTAGACTCGTCTTCCAATATCTATCATCACTATTAAGAAATAGATAAGTTTTTGGTTTGTATTATAATATAATTTTGGAGTCCTTGAGGTGGAAATGAGTTAATACTTGGAACAATATTTGTTGTATATAAGTCGTGCTTGAATAGAACTTTTAAGGCATCAACCATTGGTTTGGATTTTGAGTTAATGCTTGAATAGAACAATCGGTCCAAAACATATAATGTATCCCATCAACTATTGGTTTGGATTTTGAATAGAACATTAAGGCATTACTCTTCTTGAAGTTATGTCTATCTAGGAAACAACATCATAATTTGGGCATTTAAAAAAGAGTAATGTAGTAGAAAGGGAACCAATTAGGTTAGGCAAAGCCCTCATGTTTGAAAGTGTTGTGCTAGAATACATATGATTCTCAATCACCCTGACCTCTACATATCTAATAACATACATATATATATATATATATATATATATATATATATATATATATATATATTACGTGCAGAATCATTCTCGTGTTAGAAAGTAATGAGTCGATACTTAGTTGACCGTTCATG
>JANAVB010002117.1:0-104864 GCA_029216955.1 Iris pallida | reverse complement strand
TTCAAAATTTACTTTTAATAAATTTAGGCTAGTGAACGAGTGGTCATAAATAACGATGAACGGTTCAAACTTAAGCATGCAGAAGAATAATGTTTTATCTAACAGTAGAAGAAAATGCCAAACCAATCCAACGGTTGAATTTTCAAGAATCGAAGCACAAATTTGCAAGAAAAAACTGATTTCAGACTTAGAAATAATTTGAGTGCAAAATTTATAATTTCTTCAATTTTGGAAGCAATATTTGAGTAAACAAACAATGTATTGGTGGCTCTAATTTTAGCATCTAAGATAGAGTTAACTAGAGTTAACTATGGAAAAACTACACAGAAATCCAACGGTTTGATTTTCGAAAAAATGAGCTAAAAGTGACCTCCAAAAACATTTTCAGATTTAATGCTTAAATGTTGTTCATGGAGCTCACTTTGCCCTCAATTAAATAACCCAAACAACTAGTTAAGTCATGAAACCTATATGAAAATGATTCAAAACGTAACCAAGAATACATACATGGCACTAAAATATAAGAATATGGTATACACAGAAATAACGCATGTTAAAAGTTGGTAAAAATAATTTCAGACTTGAAATTATTTTAGTGTGCAGAAAACTGCTCATGATGCCTACTTTGGTCTTATTTTACACTAGTAAAGCTAACTATTCTGGATATGAGTTAAATACATGATTGCTAGACAAAATATCATACTTTACATTCCAACAAGGGGCTCTAAAAATAATTATTACACAAACAGTTATGCATGTTCAAAGTTGGAAGAAAACCACAGTTTTTGCATTAGAGTTTATGAGGCCAAGTTTGAGCCTAATTTATACTAATCAAACGAAACATTTAGGACATAACTCCAACATAAATTTTGTAGACAAAATATCCAGAATTGTATACAAACTTCTAGAATCGTAAAATATAGTCTACACAAAAAGTACACTACCACAAAGTAGACGAAAATAAATTTTTGAGAAAATAATTTCGGGGCAACGTTTTATCATGAATCCAAACCTTTAGATACTATTATTTATAGTTTCTACTTGGGGGGATGTTGTATCTAGTTATTACCTATGTCATAAAAGATATACGATGGAAAATAATGGTACGTATCTATGTACGGAACATGGACCGCTGTGTGTCACAAAATTCAATCCGCGTACCTCCTCGAAAAACGTCTGTACGGAGGGAAATATGGACAGAACATATAGACTATATATGTCAAAATGACGGGAACGAACAGAGGTTCGCAACAAAAAATGTTTCATAGAGTTTTACCGAGTGGTTTGTGGTGTACACACAATTCTTTGCACAGAATTCATGGACAGCACTCTTTTCTGGACATATCATCGTGCGACAAAGGTTTGAGGGGTCAAAACTCCATGAAAATTATATAAAGATATGAAAATGAAAGGTAAAATATTGAGAAAGATTTTTGTAAAGGGCTCGAGGCTCGTACCTATTATTTTTGTGGTACAAGACGATGTTGAAGTCACCCAATCCCGTTGAACCTATGGCTGAAGGTTGTCAAATTAATTGCTTGTGTGGACTGTTTGAGGGTGAAATTGAATGAAATGGATGGAAAACAATGTATGGGGCTGCTACCAAGGGTTAGGGAAGGTGTAGCCTTAATTTTAGGTGTGTGGGAGGAGTGGGCAGGTGGTTTTGACAACTTAAAGTGGTGATCACTACTTAATTCAGAAAATACAAGTAGCCTAAGGGTGTGGGCTGTCCACACACACATGTGTGCATGGTTTGGACCTAAATATGACTTGGTTTGAGCCTGATATGAGTCATGAAGAGTTAGGTCAAGTATGGTTTCGATTGGATTTAATTTGATGGATTTAAACTAGTGACTAGTCCTTTAATTGTTGGCTGAAATATATGTGCCTTCTATTGCATCTAAACCATGCTAACACCATGTGACAAATTATTTCATGATTGTATAATAACCAATAATTAATATAGTAACTATATTTATACTCACATATATATACAATATGGTAAATAATTTATCAAACAATTATTTTAGCTAAAATTAGTTCTCTACTTTGAAATAAAAATCTATGAAAAGGGGATTAGCAAATCCTCAAATGCACTCATCTATAGTAACTAATACTCAATTTGATTAAGTTAGCTAAAATACTAATTAACAACAATATAATTAACATGACATGAATATCAATAATAAAATGTCAAAAATATCCCTCCCCCTAAATTAGGTGGTTACAACATTTACCCCATAGAGACAACATTCATGTCGAACGTTGTCCTCAAGTGCATCTCACACATACTAGATAGTCTGTATAGTAGTAGTATTACTGATCATCTGACTATTTTTCTGTTACATGTTCCTGGATCATATGTTTACTCCCTTCGCATATTACTTAATGTACTTCATTTCGGCATGTATATTATGTATCTTGCTACGTCCCACTGAGGACCCGGTTTCCATCCAGGTATATGCTGAGATCTGACATAGGATATTTAGTGTTTAATTATTGGATTACTTTTTCAGGTATCGATAGTTGATGCCTTCTTATCATCTTTTTGTAGTATTACATATCTAATTTTCTTAGTAGTTTAGTAGAATTATGGATGTATACTATGGATACCTGGATACTTGACAGCTTATACGTATTCGAGTCGGACTGCAGTCTGCTTGAATGCGTAGCTGGCCATTGCCACGTGGCCTGGTCTCGCATATTTTAGGACTGGGGCGTGATAAGCTTTGATCCGAAGCACTTGACCAAGTTCAATTGTGAAGTGCCTTACTTCTATCAAGCCTCTTGATTATAATCACTGCGAACTTCTAGACCGTACCGTACTGACAAATTGACTAAAGTATTGTAACTGGCTTAGAATTTGAAATTGAAAGTTTAGTAGAGCTTTGGAAGATCGTAGTAAGTTTAAAGAGAGAGATAAGAAAGTGAATTGGTGTGTTGAAATGGTAGAATTTTTTCTTTATTTATTGGATTTTTGAAGGGAGAATTCGGGCAGAATTTGGGCAGAATTCGAACAAAATTTGAACAAAATTCTATGATAGAATCTCGTCATATAGCCATTGCATCCGTAACTGCGGGAAGACTGAGTTTAAAAAGCAAGGTTCCACTAGCCAAAATCGAGCAAAATTTGGGGCAAATTCGTGAAAAATTCTGCTAGGCCAAAATAGGTTTGATTTAGGTTGACAACTCAGCTTTTGGACTTCTAAAAGGTCAAGTAGTTAGGAGGTAGTTTGGGCTTTGTGAGTGGGCTCGTTTTTAAAATAAAAAGGTATTTTGAAAACGTTTCTTGGGTAGCCTATTTGCCAGTACGATACGGTATACAATGTATTTCTAGACTCAATAAAATATGGAAATACATTAATAATTGAAATACAGACTCGATGACAACAGCTACAAGTTCCAAAGTCTTGAACGGTAGCAGACATAATCTGTAGCAGTTCGTCCAAGTTGCCTTATATCGATAGGGTTAGATCAATTATTAAAATTCGATTCGACCATGACCAATGGGCCAACACTTGCATCGCCTTATCATTAGCAAGAGTGCAATATAATCCATGTCTCGTAGTTGAGGGAGTATGCGACTGATCCCAGCCATGTGGTCGACAATTTTGAGATCACAGTGGGACCCAGTCTATCACATGGGGAGCAGCCAGTTGGTACTTAGATACTAGCGACAAGATGCTTAGAGGACAGACGATTAGATTAGTTTGGTTGCAAGGAAGCATCATACTTCAGGAGAATCTACTTAAGAGCATGAGGATTCTATGCGGAAACGGTATCCACATCTATTTGCGAATTCCGGTAAGACATTAGCTTATCTTTTATGATATAGATTTTCTCCATGTTATTGTTATTTTAATTTCGAGGACAAAATTTTCTAAGATGGGTTGGTTGGAAGCCCCCTGATTTTTGGCTATTATTTTTAATTATTTTATTTATTGAATATGGTTATTTTAATAATAAACTATATTTTATAATTAATTATGACTATAGAAGTCGTTTACCGTAGCTTTGATTCTTGAAGCACAACAATTAGTAAGTTCTCAAATCTAGCTCCATATTTGTATTATATATGAGTCCACCTTCGATTTGATATATCATGTCACATTCAAATATGTTTCCTTGTACTATATTTTTTATGTACAATTTCGGGTCAAAATTCAACTATCACCTTTACCATAACATTTGACTTGTTTCCAATTTTGATTTGAAACTCAATCTCGATCCAAACCATTCAATCCAATATATGATTTTGACCTATTTTGAGCCTACTACACATATACCAATGGTTTCATACTCAATTGAGTCCTCATGTTCTATTTATTTTCAAATGGCACATAAGACCCATAAAATAGTTTTTCGGAGTCAATTTTAATTCCATAAACACTATAGGCCTAGAACTAGTTCAACCAGCCTTGGTTGAGCCTATAATAGGTTACCAAAACTAATTACGATGAATTTATATTAATTTTTAAAGTATTTTGTACAGCCATAATAGATTTGAAATAATCCACCATTGACTTTCTAAATTAGGAAACCATTAATTACCTATTGATTCAAATATGCATATCTTTCAAATGGTGCAACCAAATCTCACAAACTTTCCTAAAATCTTTCCTAGAAAAACCCTATCATATTTAAGCCTCAAATCTTATATCTTAATCTAATATTTCGATTGCCCTCCCCCCAAAATTTCCAATCCCGAAAATCCCTCCCAACATTGGCCGCCGATAGCACCTTGTGGCGTACCGGCAGTTTTAACCCCTTTCTGACCTCCCGTAATGCTCCACGAATATTCGTTGCGAAGCTAACTTGACCCTCTACAATCCTATCAACCCTTCAGACATTAGTAATCCCTTTAGTATACCAAAATAGCCCTACAAGTCAACCGAAGTTCGTGATCCAAGTCTAAATTCGTTCCAGCAGGTATGCTGGTTTGCATCTAAGGTGTTTCTTTTTACCTCATATTTTCATGACAATAAAACAAATAAAAAGATCTTTGTGTCTATTTTTATGTTCAATTGGTCAACCTCACAGTTCCAAACAGTTTGGTCGGGCACCCGTTCTATGGAAAGGTGTCCAAAATAGACCAGTTTTGTTGTGAGCTAATTTTCATCCACTTTTCGGCCACTTAGACCTTCTGTAGTAAGACACTAGACATAAAGAGCTTTCCAACGCATATCTTTTTGCTACATTTTACTTTCGTTTAATATTTCTTAAAATTCTTGACATTTGTCGTAAAACCGTAACACCGAAAATCATGTGTTCCTTGTATCCAAAAGCTTTGATACATTGTATACCATCTCCAAATTAATTGTTGTGCATGTTTTGATATGAAAAATATTTTACCTATTTATCAGTATTTTTTAGAATTAAAATATGTTAAAAATTATTGTTTTGGGAACAAAACTATGAACCAAGTCAATAAATATTGATGACGGATCAATATGAGATATTGATACCTATTTTTCTATGAATAGAATACACTAAATATATTATAAAATATTTCTAACTATTTTTTTAGAATTAAATATATAAATATATTTATATTATTAAAATATTACTTTAGTGGAAAGATTTAATATTATATATGAATAGATTGTGTCAGGTAGTTAATGTGACTAGTATAGTATATATATTATTGGTCTATAAATATGGTTAAGTACTAGTTTAGTTTGAATATTTGAGTTAAGGCTATATAGAATATAGTTTATAAATAGTGTGAGTAAGACATCGACGTGTCATTTATTTGGTAGATTGATTTATTCTAGGAGTTCATGACGGTGTGACCGAGGATACCGAAGTCGGATAGTTGTACGCATATTTGGAGACAATAGAAAAGTACATCTTGTCAAACTTTACAGTATCTACATATATTTCTATATTGTTGTCTCTTTTATGTCTTACTTGATTACATATTTCTCTTGATTCATGTCGTTGCTACTTTCAAGTTTTACGTGCACGTAGATTGTTCCTTTTTTATATTACTTGTCATATTTTTCTTATCTTATTCACGTCTAGTGATAGAATTGCTTTGCCTATGCCATGTTTCCTTGACATGATTAAACCTGGACTTGACTTGGACTTGACATGTTTGACTTGACTAGATTGACTCGTTGTTTCAGGCGAGGACCTTGTTATAGACATGACTATACTTACTACTCTCAATCAGTAGCAACCACCGACCTGCGATAGAGACTTACTATAGGTTGTTAGCAACCACTGGGCTGCAATCTATAGGGCCGTTAGCAACCACCAGGCTGCAATTTACCTCGATTTACCTGTAGTCTGTTTATCAGAACAATTCTCGATGGCATGCCATTTTTTATGTTTTCCTTCTTCTACTATACCTTATTCAGTCTTTACTTTCTTGTACTATTTCATATCCTTCCTTGCATGTTATTATTGTCAAAGTAGGCTTATATATTATGTGTCCTATTAGTCCCCTGAGTGCTTGGTGATCTCTCCAGGTTTGCTGAGCTCGTTTATAGATTAGATGGAGGATTGATGATTATTTCTCCAGGACTTCAGGTATATATTTAGTTCACACATTTTTATATTCATCCAATACTAAATTTTATTTTTCTTTGACCATGTTGCTGTATAGCCTAGTTTTGCAAGCTTATTTCTTCTTCAGAAGCTTGTTCAAGATAATTACAATAGAGTCTGGCCCACTTTATTACATATTGTTTTTTCTTGTTACTTGTAGGAACCGGTATGTTAATGTCTGACCGGTGTCATGCCCCGATTCCGTAGAATCGATAGTCGTCCCCCGGGCGTGATGCCGTGCGAACCTAAGTTGCGATCGCACAAGGCATAGTCATAAGGTTATCCGAAACACAACATCAAGTTAGAGTATGCAGAGAAATTGATTGACACATTTGAAATAGAAGTAGACTTTTCATTGATAATAAAACTTTATTTACATTGACTCCATTACAATCATTCTCGTGCGGGCTACAACATGACTCGATTACAAAATGAACGCTGATGAGATAGTCGTTCCATACATTACATCCCTTTTTACAAGCAAAACAATTACACTTTCAACCTGCTATCGAGGGAAGTCGAGTCGTTATCGTTTTCTCCTTTGTACTGAGTGCGGAGTCTTCAAAAGGATTTAGAAACAAGCCTTCGACACACGGACGAGGCTTTAAAAATGTTCGTGCCGCCTTGAGCTTTAAGCGGCACGCCCTTCGTGGTTCGGGGTACCTGCGTGGAGAACGAGGATCAGTATATTACACTTTGTACTGGTAGGCTATTTAAGTTCCAAGCTCTCATTTGGTTGAAGAGTTTATATGACTTAATGTATGAATGTTTCTAACCATCCTAATGAATTTCAAACAAGCATATGACAAGCATAATGTAAAATACATTGGAACTTACCCACGGTGGACCGCGCCGCGCCTTATGAGACTTACCATGTTCTTCCCTGTCAATTGTTATCATTTACATACCAAGGGCAATATTACGTGTGATTGGTCACTGGCTCCCAGAGCCATCGTGGACTCCTCTAGCTTTTGTTAGACGGGGCCCTTTCAGCGCGAGTAGCAAGTCCCGCTGCAAGTCCCCGCCTAACCCGAGCCAAGCACAGCTATATACTTGTTTCCTTTCTTGGCCGCAACGGTCCTGTGGCCCTGGGTTGCCGTTCGGGGAAACACTCACCTTGTCGACAAGTTGTCCATGATCGTGCAAAGACCAATTTTAGTTATTAAGGTATAGCCTACATTCTCTTTGAAAACTTGATCATTTTATCGTGTCCGTGCCCTTGCATCTATTCTTTCATTCGCAACAACATTATCGATTTACCTAAGAAGGGGTCGAGAAGAGAAGGTCATCCACTCACCTTGAGTTTTGCTTGGGCGAGAGACTTGTTGCCGTACTAGACGTCGCCTACGCAATTACCTGAAATCGCACAAGCAACCGATTAGAACACTGTATTATTTAGAAGTTTGATAGAAAATGCGAGTTCGAAATGCAAGCCAAGAAAACCATCGAAAACATTCACGAAAACACATTCAGAAAACCAAGGCCAAAATCAACGCAAGCGGCATAAAAAACAGAGCAACGGGAGGTCTCTCCCGACTCAGCCGCAGAGTCAATCCTTGAGGCACAACCCGCTGAATATGAGACTTGGTTCCAAAGAAGCCATTCCATAACGGGGAATGGATCTCAATTCAACCGTTCCCGTTCGATCGATTCGATCGATCCCGACCTATTGGTCCCGACCGAATCGATAGCGACAGTATTCCTTTTTCTCGTACCCCGTAGACGAAGAACGGAGCACGATGTAGGGACGGGGCACTACACCATAACCAACTAAGAAAAAATTTTGTCCTCGAAACTTAAGAATAGAACCTACCTCTACGAGAACAATGAAAGAAATTTTTCGTTCATTTCTGACTCAAGCTCCTACGTCGACTCCTCGACCGAATGGTTTCTCCAGAGGACACAGACGAGGAAGCACGGTTGCAGAGAAGTTTATCTTTGCGCTCCAAGATTTGTATAGGCTCTTCAACATATGACAAGTCCGCCTTCACATCCAGCAAACCCAAATCTACTATATGGCTCAGATCGTGCACGTACTTCCGCAATTGTGAGACGTAGAAGACATCATATACCTCCGACAATGCAGGTGGCAAGGCAATTTGGTAAGCTATCGGGGCACTCGCTTCAATATTTCGAACGGGCCAACAAATCTTGGGCTCAACTTCCCTTTCGCACCGAACCTGGAAACTCCACGCATGGTCATTACTTTCATGAATACATGGTCGCCTTCCGAGAACTCGAGGGGGTGTCTATGCGTGTTGTTATAGCTCTTTTGTTGACTTTGTGCTATCTTCAATCTTTTCCGTATTAACTTGACCTTCTATACAGTCTGCTCCACTAGCTCCGGACCGAGTATCTGCCGTTCTCTGACTTTATCCCAGCAAATAGGCGATCTATACTTCGATCGTACAAAGCTTCATATGGCCATTTAGATGCTGGACTGATAGCTGTTGTTGTATGCAAACTCGGCTAATAGTAGATGAACGTCCCAGCTTGACTTCAAGTCGATCGTACAGAGCTGTAACATGTCCTCGAGAATCTGGTTCACCCGCTTTGTTTGGCCGTCAGTCTGAGGATGATAAGCTGAGCTAAACTTCAACTTGGTCCCCAACGCTGAATGAAGACTACTCCAGAAGCTTGCCACGAACCATCCATCCCGACCCGAGACGATAGATACTGGGATCCCGTACAGCCGAACTATTTCATCAAGAATATGTGAGCAAGGCGGTCGACACTCCAAGTAACTTTAATGGCTATGAAGTGCGCTGACTTGGTTAGTCGATCGACGATGACCCACAGCGTCGTTTCCCCGCGGCGTCCTCGTCAAGCCAACAACAAAGTCCATAGGGACATGATCCCATTTCCACTCTGGAATGACAAGGTTCTGCATCTCCCCGCCCGGTCGCTGGTGTTCGGCTTTGACTTGCTGATAGGCCATACACTTCAACACAAAGAGCGCTACGTCCTTCTTCATGTCGTGCCACCAAAAGACAACGCGGAGGTCCTTATACATCTTGGTGCTACTAGGATGCAAGGAATATTTTATATAATGCCTCCGTCATTATCTCCTTTCTAAGTTCTGTGTCATCTGGAACGCATAGCCGACCCTTCACTCGCAACACTCTCAACTCGTCCTCTGCAAAGTCGGACGCTTTCCCTGTCGATATCAGCTTCCGCATCTTCTCCAGGTATGGGCCGTCCTTCTGAGCGGACTTGATTCTCTCCAATAGGCTTGGTTCCAGCCGTAGTTGCGCCAATTTCACGTCTCTAAAACGAACTCGAAGTTCAATGCCCATTCCTTCCAAGTCACGCAGCAGTCGATCGTTGATGCATAACGAAGTTATATACTTCCGGTCAGCGCATCCGCTACAACATTTCCTTTGTCCGGCGTATAGTCGATTGATAAGTCGTAGTCTTTGATTAGTTCAAGCCACCGCCTCTGCCGCAAATTCAGTTCTTTCTGGGTGAAGAGATACTTGAGGCTTTTATGGTCCGTATAAATCTTGCATGCCACGCCATAAAGATAGTAACGCCACAGCTTCAACGCGAACACAATCGCTGCTAGTTCTAGGTCATGCGTGGGGTAGTTCTTCTCGTACGGCTTCAACTGTCGAGAAGCAAAAGATATCACCTTATCCCGCTGCATGAGCACACACCCCAAGCCCTGGCCAGAAGCATCGCTGAAAATTTGAAATCCTCAGTCGCTTCAGGAAGAGCAAGTATCGGGGCCGAAATGAGCCATTGTTTGAGCTCTTGGAAGGAAGCTTCACAGTCGTCTGACCACTCGAATGCGACTCCTTTCTGGGTGAGACGAGTCAACGACGATGCAATCTTTGCGAAGTCCTTCACGAAGCGTCGGTAGTATCCCGCCAAGCCTATGAAGCTTTGAATTTTACTAACTGATGCGGGCCGTTTCCAATCAGCAACTGCCTCGATTTTCTTAGGATCGACTGCGATACCCATGGCGGAGGTGATGTGCCCGAGCAATGAGACACTGTTCAGCCAGAATTTGTACTTACTCCTCTTCGCATACAACTGATTCTCTTAAAGGGTTTGGAGTACCGTTCGCAGTGTTCTGCATGTTGCGCTCGATCCTTTGAGTAGACGAGAATCGTCGATGAAGACTACTACGAATTTGTCAACGAACGGACGGAACACCCGATTCATTATATCCATGAAGACGGCAGAGGCATTTGTCAGGCCGAACGGCATTACCAAGAACTCGTAGTGGCCGTAGCGAGTGCGGAAGGCAGACTTCGACATGTCGTCTCGCTTGACTTTGAGTTGTGGTAACCTGATCACAGATCAATCTTCGAAAACACCGTTACACCTGGAGCTGGTCAAACAAGTCATCGATGCGGGGCAGGGGATATTTGTTCCGGACGGTGGCCTTATTCAATTCTCGATAGTCGATGCAGATCCGCATCGATCCATCCTTCTTTTTCACAAATAGCACTGGCGCACCCCACGGCGAGACACTCGGACGAATAAACCCTTTGTTGAGTAATTCATGTAGTTGTGCCTTCAGTTCTTTCAATTCTGCAGGGCCATTCTGTACGGAGCTTTCGAGATCGGCCGGGTGTCAGGGAATATATCGATAGTGAACTCTATTTCTCGATCGACGACATGCCAGGTAGCTCCTCCGGGAACACGTCTGAAATTCTGCCACAACGTCGGTCTGACCTGCGTTTGCACCATCATGTCTCATTTTACGAACGGACGCCAAGTAGCCTTCGCATCCGGAATGAAGTAGCTTCCAAGCAAAAATTATCGAGATCACCATGTAGGGCGACGATGCTTCACCACACAAATAGCAGAATTCGGGCACTCCAGGTGTGCAGAAGTGACCCTTTTTCCTACGCAGTCGATGGTTGCGTTGCAAGGACCGAGCCAATCCATGCCCAGTATGATGTCGAAGTCCTTTATATCTAGAACTATGGCATCAAGAATGATCTTTTGACCCCCAATACATATGGTTCCTCCTCCGTAGGCTAAATTTGTGAGTAGTGGCACGCCCGAAGGCATACTTACGCTAAGATCGAGATCTAACGATAGGAAATTTGTGCTCGGCGGTGAAGTCCGCCGATATAAAAGTATGCGAAGTGCCTGAATCAAATAACACACGAGCAGGTACATTATTAAATTTAATATACCTGTCACAACAGTATCGGAAGCGAATGCCTCATCTCGAGTCAGGCGAAGACGCACCCTTGAGCATTAGGACGTTGGTCTTGGTTGTTGGATTGAGTGGGCTGAGGAGGTCTCGGCGCCTGTCTTCGATTCTCTTGACAATTTTGTTGTGGTGGAGCGTTACGAGTCAGTCAAAAACTTGGGCAGTTTTGAGCCCTGTGACCCTTCTGTCCGCAAGCGAAACATTCTATATTGCGAGCAAAGCAGGGGCTGGCATGGTGTCCAACTCGCCCACAATTTGTACTGAGGTATCATTTTCTGACCCTTGTAGCTGCCGTTATTTGGATGCTTTGACGCGTAGTTGTTGCCTGTCGTATGGCTAGGACGTTTGTGATTGGAATTGTGCACAAAGTCTGCAGCAACAAGAGGGTACTGGCTCTCAAGGCGGAGGGCATGATTTAGAGCATTGCCCGTGGTCTTGTACTCCAGAACCCCTACATGTGCACCGATAGAGCGTCGTAGACCCACTTCGAACCGTCGCTACGGCACTCCTCTGTAGGAAGAAATGCACCAGCAAATTTAGACAATTTGTTGAATTCTGCGGCATACTGTTCTACTGTCCGGTTCCCTTGCCTCAACTGCATGAATTCATTCTCCATCTCTTGGCGAACGACGAAAGGAAGGTACTCGACTTCAAAGGCTTTACAGAATATGGCCCAAGAGATCGGTGCTGAGTTGTTGTCGCGTCGGATCGCTCGCTTGTGCACGGCCCACCAGTCGTACGCGTTCAACCATAGTTGAAGTTGTATGCAGGCAACTTGCTTTGATTCTTCAATGCCGAGGAGCTTGAAGTGATCTTCCAGCTCTTCCAACCAATCGATTGCCATAGAAAGGCCTTCGGTGCCGCTGAAGGAAGTACGACACGCTTTCTTGAGTTCTGACACTTCAAAGTTATATTTTTTCGGAGCCGCCGGTTGACGCTCGGGCTCCTCCATGTTGACTTCAATGGGTTGGACCGTCGGCACGGTGACAGTAGGCGCAGTCGTGGAATTTTCGTTGGCCACAATTGTCTAGACGATCTGCTGCAGAGTATCAGTTGCTTTTGTTGCAGCTTAGCTTGTGCATCAAAGCGTGCTTCGAACTGGGCCTGTCGTGCCTCTGTCTGTTGATGTCGGTTCTCAGACTGTTTTTCTGTACCTCTATCATGTGCATCATCCTTTCGATGGTATTGCTAGAAGCTCCAGCCCGCGAACTACTAGAGCAGCTAGAAGCACTCTGCTGCTTGTTCGGCCGTAGATTCCGGCACTTCTGTAATATGAAGGCAAACGCATCAGTCTCAAATTATTACGGACTCATTGTATGGAACAACTTATCTCATCGATGAGAGGTCAAAGTTAAAACTCTAGACGCGAGGCCAAAGGGTGTAAAGCCGTGCTCTGATACCATTATGTCACGTCTCGATTCCGTAGAATCGATAGTCGTTCTCCAGGCGTGATGTCGTGCGAACCTAAGTTACGATCGCGCAAGGCATAGTCATAAGGTTATCCGAAACACAACATCAAGTTAGAGTACGCAGAGAAATTGATTGACACATTTGAAATAGAAGTAGACTTTTCATTGATAATAAAACTTCATTTACATTGACTCCATTACAATCCATGCCGCGCGGGCTACAACATGACTGATTACAAAACGAACGCTGATGAGATAGTCGTTCCATACATTACATCCTTTTTTACAAACAAAACAATTACACTTTTCACCTGCTATCGAGGGAAGCTGAGTCGTCATCTTTTCTTCCTTTTACTGAGTGCAGAGTCTTCAAAAGGATTTAGAAACAAGCCTTCGACACATGGACGAGGCTTCAAAAGTGTTCGTGCCGCCTTGAGCTTTAAGCGGCATGCCCTTCGTGGTTCGGGGTACCTGTGTGGAGAGCGAGGATCAGTATATTACACTTTGTACTGGTGCGTGGCTATTTAAGTTCCAAGCTCTCATTTGGTTGAAGAGTTTATATGACTTAATGTATGAATATTTCTAACCATCCTAATGAATTTCAAACAAGCATATGACAAGCATAATGTAAAATACGTTGGAACTTACCCACGGCGGACCGTGCCGTGCATTATGAGACTTACCATGTTCTTCCCTGTCAATTGTTATCATTTACATACCAAGGGCAATATTACGTGTGATTGGTCACTGGCTCCCAGCCATCGTGGACTCCTCTAGCTTTTGTTAGACGGGGCCCTTTCAGCGCGAGTAGCGAGCCCCGCTGCAAGTCCCCGCCTAACCCGTGCCCAGCAGCTATATACTTGTTTCCTTGCTTGGCCACAACGGTCCCGTGGCCCCGCACTACAAGAATAAGGACTTTTTTGACGGTGATTCCCCGTCAAGAAATAGGTATCTTGACGGTTGCAGATCCGTCAAGTAAGCCGGAGTCAAGAAAAGGGCCCCCCTTTCTTGACGGTCGCTGGAAGGGCTTTTCTTGACAGTTTTTGGCCGTCATATGAAGTACTTTTCTTGATTGTTTTTAGCCGTCAAGATAGTAGTTTTTAGAAACCGTCAATGTAGGCAAAAACTTTTCTTGACTCCGGCCTAGATGACGACTATTAGCCGTCAAGAAAAGCATTTATTCACAGGCTATTACGCACCATGATTTGAATTAAAATTGACGTTTGACAACCATCAAGAGAATCTTGCCAAAATACATTCAAGAGAAGCTTGCCAAAATTTCGTCAAGAATTATATATATTATCAAACACCATAATATCAATCCAGAAGTTACACATACATCAAATTACTATATAACCCAATTTCATATTAATAAACTGTATTGTTCATACACCAAAAAACTTTCAATACACATCCCACCACAAACATCCATCACTTGTCCAACCACAACATAATCCAACCAGTACACATATCCCACATCTGTAGTTTCCATACCACTTAAACGTCCAAACCACAAAACATAATCCAACCACATTTGATAATCATACAAATAAAACAAAAAAATAGCAAACCAGAATGGAGCACATCCCTCCCATATCCACAACATTCTCATATTCACAGCATGCATGCACCTTCATTTTTCAGCAAGTTCCTGAGAGAACAAGAGCACAAATTATCAATATACAGTTCTTATATAGATATTGAACTTACTATTACAGAATTATCAATACAGATTAATTTTATTGCTGCACACACAATTTGAATCACTTGACAAGAAGGCAACAACAAAAAAATAGTGAGTCACATCCAAGCATGTCAACAACCTGAAATCTATCATTTTAGTCAGTTAACAAAGAAGTTGAAAATGTCATCTTCCTGTGTACGAGATTCAAACATGAACAACCTTCACGGGTAGATCTAAACCAGTATGCAAGCATACTCTACAATAGTAAACAATTAAAGTATATCACACATAATGATTAGTCTTTTTGAAATATGAATAAGACTACCAAGAGTGGATCATCCTCAACTGGTAACCACATTGTTCTGAAGGCCACACGCCTGAGATTTAACTTTTTTAGTTGCATTTTCTTCTTTTTGGCCCTTGGCATGGAATTAATGTTTCATAAATTCTAGAAGTAACACCAAGGAAAATAGGGTACACATCCAATATTCATTGTACAATCAAAAAATTGAAGTTGGCATAATTATACAAAGTGTTTCCTAAAAAACCATAATTCTGCTAGTGTTTCATATGAAGCAATATGGATTCAACACTATTATAAAAATATGAATGACACTAGCACATTCATATTTTCCAATTTAAAAAAACAGAAGAGAAAATCAGCTTCAAAGTAACTAACACCAATATAAGTTGGCATGACAGCATTTGCAACCTCACGTACCTCACGTACCTCGATAAATGAGATTTGTGTTAAAATAGGTCAAAGAGGCTTGGAGCCCAATGTAGTAACATACACTACCTTAATGGATGGCTATTGCCTGATACAAGAAACAAGTAAAGCATTTAAAGTTTTTGAGCTAATGCTCTCACGAGATCATAAACCAACGACAGTTACTTACAACATTTTGAACAATGGATTTGTATGTGTGGAAAGGTTGATAGAGCTAGACACCTTTTTGATGAGATGCCTTGTAAGGGATTGCAACAAGCACTTGCTACTTACAATATTATGTTAGATGGATTATACCAAGCTGGAAGAGTTGATGACGCAAAAGAAATACAAGATAAAATGATTGCTTCTGGGACTTCCTAGAACTCCACACCTATCATATACTCCACAATATTATGTCTTTTACATAGCCAATCAAGAATTATAATATTAGCTTGACAATATCATAACAAGTGTAACAATATGTTTCTTTCACCTTCGAGCTACCTCAAAATAGTCTTTTGGCAGTATATTCTCTCATCTTTCCTACATAAAATTTAAAGGTAGCCAATTAGGAATAAATACCTTATGACCAAAATCACACTCGATTAGATGAGGAGATCAGCTTCCAACTACATGTTGGGAGCAATTTTAGAAATCATGTGTAGAAAAGCATAAGACCACAGTTTTGTTCTATGCATGTGAAATATAAAGCACAAGACCAGAGTTTATTGTTCTATGCATGTGAAACTAAAAAAAAGTCGTTGAATGAAATTAACATCCCTAAAGATCGGTTATTCAGCACACTAGAGCCAAACAAAGAAGACTTTAATACTAAACACAGCATTCAGAATCTCAGATGCATGAAGCCATCTGAATAGTATTTTTCATTTAAAACTGTTTTACTTTTAGGACTTACCTCCAAAGAGACTTTTTGGCATAAAACTTCTTGTGGAAACAGGTAAAAGTCTACAGTTTCCACATTCACATATAAAATTGTAATCCAACTTGGTAAATTTGGATCCGTGGAAATGATGCAATTATTTTATATAGAAACTAGATAATCATTTCTGATCATATAAGTACTTTCAATGCACCCCATAATACTGTAGGTATTGAAGCTTACCCTCATTAGGGGGCTCTCCATAATTGGCCTTCATCGACTCAACAAATGGACTGCTCCGATGGTCTCGCGTCACTAGGGAGAAAACAAAACAAAAATTAAAAGATTCTATTATTTCCAATGAATTTCTTAAAAATTAATATTTATGGCCTTATAAACAAAGAAATTAAGATGTGTACATTGGTCGAGTTCCTATCTATAGTCGGAGGAAGAGCCAACCAAGAGTAACTGCACCGCTTCTGCATCTCTATTCGTAAAGAATTTAGTGGTACTATTCAGATTTTGCGTATCTAGAAGAATACCTGCAAGCTGGATGTAGAACAAAGCTTCAAGAAACCTATTGTTTTGATCACAGATTAATTGAATGCTTTTTCAATTTTCATGTTAAAATGTACCAAAGCTTTTTCAAGTTTGGAGCCTGAAGTAGATTGTAAGCAACTTTACAGTAATTATCTGTAAGGACAGTACAGCTTGAACCAACCTGCACAAACAAAACTAAATGTACAAACAAGAACTATTGTACATAATAACAATCAGATTCATCCTAACCTTGAGCGTGAGAATATTATTACCTCACCATTTGTTTTCAGAACATCCTGACCTATGACAATTATACTTAATTGCGAGCCATTATTAGACCCTCAAGATCCACCTGAAACAAATATGGGGTAAGAAGTCAATGAGCCGAAACTAAGAAAATATTTCTGAAGGCCACAAGTATATTTCATATGATGGCATGATATGGATGCTATGCTAGGAAATCGGACGCTCCATAAATCTTGGGCTACTTCTTGTTGGACATGTATCAAACACAACTCATACACTCCAAAATACACTATTTACACAGCAAATAGGTATCTCTGTGTCCTTACTGTGTTGTCTACCCGCATCTGTATTATTGATTTTCTTTGTAGATGGGATTGTTTTCTAACTATCATTATAGAATATGAAAAAAATTCTTCTTTACCATGTACTTAGCAACAATTCAGAACGAAAAAAAAACCTCATTGGCGAGAGCAAAGAAGAAGCATCAATCCCAAGTGCTGAAATAGCCAGGCAGCCTACTTGCCTTCCACATTGTAGCTCTCCTCACGTTCATTATCGGTACGACCACCGTATCGTTCCCCTTGTTCTCGAGTAGCCATCGAGCTCGCATTCCCTACAATGAACAATGCATATGAAGATAGCAATGCATGACATAACTATATACCTGGTATTGACTAATCCTATATGCAAGACAAGACAAGTGTTAGTATCAAAACCAAATGTGGTAGGAACAGGATACAAGGGTATAAATCAAGATATGTCTGATACTTTTTAGTATCAGTGAATGGTACTCTAAGGTCTAAACCAAGTGATCATGCTATGAATCAAGAGGAAAGCTTGTGATCTGATCATGGTATATATATTGGTTGATCATACAAATAGGATATCGGCTAATATGAGGTAAGGATTTATAGTGTGTCTAAATGCAGGCAATGCAAATGTTCAGTGGAGATGCAGTGAAATGAGGGCAGTGAATACATAGGGTACAGGACATGTAGTGTACAGGTACTGTTATTAGGCAGTGGGCACTTGAGAGTGAGTCATGAGTTCAATATCTGCACATCCATTAGTGAACCCAAGACCCAGAACTGTCCAGGTATGGATTGGTCTATAGGAGATGCAAGAAGCTAATAGGCATTCAAACTCATGACTGAACAAAAAAATATGGGACATAAATCATTTGATACTTGCATGTATCAGATTGACCAATTGTCATTGGGTCTGATACTCTGATAGGGGCAGAACAATATTGTTCTGATATATGGAAGTTTGGTTAAACTTAGTATGCAGGAAATGAATGGGAAAATGCAGTGAATAAGAGGTTTAGGGAGCTAATGTCAGTACAATGCAACTATGAAGACATGAAGTCTTGATGTCATGATAAAATGTCTAAGAGGAGTGCAGGGATGTGAAATTAGCTAATGTAGTGATTCAGTAAAGTGCAGGATTGATGCAGGGCATAAGAAGGTTAAATGCAGTAAAGTGCATGAAACATTATGTAGGACAGTGTCAATGACAGCAGATGTAGGACAATAAATGAGTGATGCAGTGGCTCGATTGGCCATTGCTCACTGTCCTAAGCATTGGGGCATGTATGCAGAGGTCAAGCCATGCAATCTAGGTGATAAGGAGGGTGAACAACCAATACAAATCCCAAATATATATACTGCACAATAGAAATACAAATCACAGTGAACCAACATGAACCCAAGCCACACCAAGGCCATCTAATTTCTGTCAATAAAATTTGCTGTTAGGCATAAAAAACACAAAAAAATAACTATTCAGTACCCACGACTGGGTTACAAACATTTGCTCATTATAAATGGCTTGTTGGAGAGCTCAATACGGCTCTCCGGGCGCGACGACTCCTTCAGATCCTCGGCGATGCCGAGCCCGACGGGCTGCGGTGGTTCCAATGCGGGCTTCTTCGGGCTCTAGTCGGCAAAGAAAGGGCTGAAGGGCTTGGTCGTTTCGAGAATGGAGGCCGGGCTCATAGCGAGGCGTCGGTGCCGTCGACGAAGCCCTTCGGGGAGAAGCCGACGAAGACTCTTGAAGAAGGGAATGGATGCTTGGGAGAGGAGAACGAGTACTGGTCGGACATTAGGCTTTCCTTGGCGGCACTGCTGCTTGGCGCTGCTGCTGCTCACTGGTCGGAAATTAGGATTAGGGTTTTGGTTTGGAGGATTTCGGCTTGGATTGGTGGGAGAAAGAAGAATAAAAAGATGAGGAGTGGATTCTTGGCCATTTTGTTGAGGTTTCAACAAAATTAGGGCTAGGATTTCTTTGAGGAAGAGAGAAAATAAGGCATAGAAAAAGGCATCGGGGGAAATTGAGTTGTGTGGATGTGAAATAGAAGAAACCCTTGATCCTCTTTTTATTTAAAAATGTCAACAAAATTTTTTTATCAAAAATTACCAAAATGGCATGGACCGATGTTTGAAGTTTTTAGCGGTAATTTTCCCGCAACTACTTCGGTTAACGGTTACAACAAAACCGTCAATAAATTAAATGGTTTTTTCTTGACGGGTTCGTCTAAAACCGTCAAGTAAGATGGTCAAATTTTATTATATAACAGAAAAGGTGGTGTTTTCTTGATGTAAGCCTAATACCGTCAAGATAACCACTATTGTTGACTGTTTTCGATGACCGTCAACTTATAAACCGTCAAAAAACATTATTTTTCTTGTAGTGCCGGGTTGCCGTGCGGGGAAAGGCTCACCTTGTCGACAAGTTGTCCATGACCGTGCAAAGACCAATTTTAGTTATTAAGGTATAGCCTACATTCTTTTTGAAAACTTGATCATTTTATCGTGTCCGTGCCCTTGCATCTATTCTTTCATTCGCAACAACATTATCGATTTACCTAAGAAGGGGTCGAGAAGAGAAGGGTCGGCCACTCACCTTGAGTTTTGCTTGGGCGAGAGACTTGTTGGCCGCGCAAGACGTCGCCTACGCGATTACCTAAAATCGTACAAGCAACCGATTAGAACATTGTATTATTCAAGAAGTTCGATAGAAAATGCGAGTTCGAAATGCAAGCCAAGAAAACCATCAAAAACATTCACGAAAATGCATTCAGAAAACCAAGGCCAAAACCAACGCTAGCGGCGTAAAAAACCGAGTAACGGGAGGTCTCTCCCGACTCAGCCGTAGAGTCAATCCTTGAGATGCAACCCACTGAATATGGGACTTGGTTCCGAAGAAGCCATTCCATAATGGGGAATGGATCTTAATTCAACCGTTCCCGTTTGATCGATTTGATCGATCCCGACCTATCGGTCTCGACCGAATCGATAGCGACAGTGTTCCTTTCTCGCGCACCCCATGAACGAAGAATGGGGCGCGATGTAGGGACGGGGCACTACAACCAGCATTAGTATACTTGGTTTATACAAGCGTTTAACTTCAGTTAGTTGAGATATAGGTTATTGCTATAACCATGTAGTTTATTTTAGACAACTTATACGTATTCAAGCTGGGCTAGAGTCCTTTCGATACGTAGCTGGCATGTATATGGTCTCCTAGTCCTACGTATTTTGGAACTGGGCATTACAGACCTACATGGACTAGCACTAAAACCTTGTGACATTCTAGTAACTAAATATGAAAAATAAGGGTATGACACAGCCAGCTACATGTAGTACCCCACTCCACGAAGGCACTAGATAGACAGAAAGATCGGATTGCTGGCTCTGCAACAAAAGACGATTGACCTGGGTGTCACTAGCGTATTTTAGCTTGAGGGTATTTTGATCATTTTGAAAATTTTGAATTTATTTTGAATTATTGGAGTGATGATTGTTATTTTTATTTTTTGCTAGTTGTGACTTTGGAGACTAACCTAGATATTGACTCTAGCTATGGTGACTTGATTAGCATGGTGGGACCCTAGTCTAACTTAAGTCAACCCAAGTTAAGTCATTTAGAATCAAGTTTCAAATAGGAGGATAAAAGATTAGGTTCAAGGACTTTTGACTTATGGATTGATTTCCTTTACCAATGAAACTTGGCCCAAGCCCACTAGTTAAAACCCTAACCCTAATTTCCCCCTCTATGGTCGGCCACATAGGGATCCCCCCACTATATAATCTCTCTTCCTTCGGTTCTTGCCTCTTTTGTATCAAATCAACTTTTGGAAAGAAAGGTATTTGTCCATCTTCACAAATTCATAACTATTCCATTTTAATTCATTTTTTACTCTAGTTTCTTGCATTAGAGTCTAATCCTACTCTATTTTCTGTTCATGGAGAGAAATCTCAGTTTTGGTATAATTTGGAGCTTCTGGCTAGCAAGGGGAATCAATCTATTTGGGGCTTTTCCTTGTCATTGACACACTATAGGTAAACCCTTTAATTGTGTTTTAATTCTGATTTCTTTGCATATTAGACTAGATCTAGGTGTCCCCTAGCTGTGGTGTGTGATTTGTGTAATTTTGTATTGATTTCGTGTCCGTATCGGACGCGTATCATAACCTAGTTCTAAGTGTTTGTGAAAATGTCTCAATGGATATTACTTTGCTATTTTTGAAAAGTGTTTGAATAGAAATGTTGATTTATATGTATGTTTTGATTTCCTAATTGATTGAGTCAAATTCGACCCGTGTTCGGGTCCAAACAGGACACGAACACGCCCACTGTACACGTGCGGACAGTGTCCTGCTGCCCGACTGTGAATACTCTTCGCACAGGACACGTGGATACGGGAAATTTGGGGAAAATGTCGGGGCACTGACTGACACCATCCTTCCAAAATTTGGGATCACTTGGTGCACCACACGATAAGAAATCTGACCCGTACTGGACATGCGCTGTGCATGCACAGTCGCATAACATGCACTGACACGCGTTTCGTGTCCGCACTAGACACGACTTGGACACGTCATGGTGTGTGCAGTGTGTAGACCTAGTATTGGGCTATACGTGGGCGTGACCACGTGGACACACGTGTCGTGTGTCGTGTCCACGAACGCAGTGAACACATGCACGGGACTGTGCACTGTTAGTGTGACTCGTGTGTGGGAATTGGTCTTGGACACGTTTGTGTCCAGTTTTAGGACACCAAAAAACTTGTACGATACATTCACATGTGACACTTTAATTACCAACCATTAAAACTGAGTATTAGTTGTATTTTTGAATTCGAACTATGGTTTCCACAAATTTCTGATACTTAGGGCTGTTATTGATTTTTCTGAGATTAAAATGTGTTTTACTGATTTTTGTTGATGGTTGAATTGCAATGTTGTTTCCCTATATACATATGAGTTTAAGTTGAATGATAGGATTAATGTTAGCTAGGTGAATTGGGTTTTCGAATTTCAGTTGGGCTGTAAAGCTGTAGGCTGATCTTGTGTGCTTTGATTCTCATGTATCACACACATACACACACACACACACATGAACTGACCTGAGAACCTATGTTGATTCCCTATACACACACACCATTGATATCTATACACACACACACTCAAATCTGAATTCAAAAAACTTGGGACACTGTTTAGTTGTGCACTGTTTTCTTATTAGCACACACACACACACACACACATGTATAGCCTAAGAACCTATCCTACCTATGTACTGCACTGATACACTGTTTATGTATGCACTAATTTCCCTATATACATACACACACATGAACTCAAACTGAGAACCAATCTACTATTTTCCTGAAATCTATACCCACACACACCCTTACACTGTGAACACACACATTACTGCTACCCCCCACACATTCACATAAAATCTGAGAACCCCCGCTTTACTGTCACACTAAAACTGAGAACATTACACACACACACACATGTGTATACTGATTTGCTAACACACTATATCTATGCTACACACACTCACCCATTGATATCACTCACACACACATAACACACACACACACATATATATGTATCTGTCACTATCTCTCTCTATACATGTATATATATAATATCTATATTCCTGTATGTTAATAATGTAATATGTAATATATATGCATATTGCCTATATAATTTTAGTATATATATATGTGGTAAATAAATATGTGTGTTGCCAATATAGATTGTATATGGCATATAGACTATGTGACATAGCCTATATGGTTTCCTATAGGTATTCATATGTGTATATGGTAATTTATACACATGAGATTGTGTGTTGATAGGCTTGTATAACATTGTGATGGTGTGTGAATGCTAGGATAGGTATGGTTAGGCTTAGTGAGACTTGTCTGGGTTAGGTTTGACCTAGTTGACCTAGTTTGACTAGTGTAGTTGACTAGAGTTGACCAAAGGTTGACTTTAACCTAGATTGACCCAAACATCATGTAGAAAGCATTATAGTACTCCATTTTATCATTTTGGATATATTGTGACTTGTGCTATTCTAAATAGGAGCCAGGCACCACTCTTCAGACAGTATATTCATTCAGATACTCAGGATATCAGGCGAGTACATTCTCTGATCGTTTCATACTTGCTAGGACTATATTCTTGCTCTAGATTACCTTACTTGATACTGACACGATGGAAACACGGATTAGTACTATATGGATTTTTTTATACGATGTTATCCCCCTCGGGAGTATCGGATACATCATGTCATGTGTGTTTCACTTTTATCATGTATTCATGTGCTTTCACCATTCATGTGCACTCTCGTGATTCATGTACTCTCATGTTCACGGAGCCCCTATGTTTATATTCATGTGCACCCATTTATGGGCTCCCATTTGAAATCATGTATAATAACATAACTTGAACGGATCCTTGTGTATTGATTAGGGATAGGGGAGTAGAAATAGTCATGTGGACATTTCCAAAGTAGTGTAGCAATGTACAACCTTTCATGTTTATTATCAAGTCGTTCACATGTCTATCTTGTACTCTAAATTACTAGTTCACTGTAGCTCTTTACTTATAGTAGATATTTCTTTACAGTCTTCTCTTTTACTTCATGTATATTCTTTAGCGTTTCATGTATCTTACTCTATTGTCTGTATTATATTCCTGTCATGATATGAACTGCGTGAGATGTACTGTGCTCGCTTCCATCCTGACTGGACCTGTTGAAAATATTACAGATGACCTTGAGGAGTTTTGTCCCACATACTATAGAGCAGGCCTAGATGACACATGTGAGCTGGACTTCCAGGAGGACCCAGCACTTGCAGAGGATATTACCCCAGTAGTCTAGGCTAGTTAGCTAGACCAGTATCTTACTTATTATTCTGTCTTGTTGGATACACTCGTACTTATTTGGGGATTTATTATTCTGGATAATGTGGATTTGTTATCTTAGACATTTAGTTTCTCTCTTTTATCTTGTATTTCATTTGTGGATTCTGTTGAGATCTTATCTATCTATCTTAACGTACTTTCTTCTTTAGCTGTGATTGAGTTGTACTTTATATTATTTCTCCATTCGAAGAGTATAACTGTATAGGTACCTTATAACTGTTAGATGTATGTGACCTAGGACCGCGTTCTACCGCCGACACTGTGGCGTAGGCTGGATGTAACCACTTCTCGTGCCCCTACATTGGGTGCGGGTCGTGACACATTTTTAGTGGTGGCCCATGCAGGTCTCCTAGTTAGAATTGCGGTAGTATTCGAACTAGAGAATCACTGCAGCAGGTTTAGGATATTTTTGAAGGTACTCAATCACATTAGAAAAAACTTTTAATCATATTTCTTTTATCTAAATTTTCTGCTTATTGTCTTCCCTTGAGTATAAACTATCCTTCTTTATTATTTCGACTCATTCTCAGAAATTGTTTTCTTGTTTAATCTATCTCCAGGATGGTAGAGACTAGACCTCATCGTCCAGGATAGGGGGACACTGAGGAGAGGTCTGCCACCTCTCGTCCTCAACAGCCATCCCCCGATACCGCAGCCCCAGTTATGCCAGCTGGAGTGGGTGTTTCAGCTGTATTCGGAGGAACCCCTCCACCAGCAGTACATAGGTAGAGCCCCGTCATTCTAGAGATGCTCCAGCAGCAGCTGTCACCTTCAGGATTCGTTGACGCAATCCAGTTGTTCACTTTCTTCCAGCAGTTCATAGAGGCCCAGCAGGCCCAGCAGCAGCGTCAGATGGCAGAGTTCAGTCGGGGCATCGATCTGGACCTGATGACAGTTGAGAGGGCAGCAGCTCAGCCTCCGGTAGTTCAGCAGCCACATCAGCCGAAGGAGAAGGGCATCCAGGATTTCCAGAAGATGCACCCGCGGGACTTCAGGGGTACAGAGGGCATTATGTACGTAGATGAGTGGATTGAGCACATAGAGGAGATCTTCAGGCTGGCAGAGATTCTAGCGAGGCTACAGATTGAGTCGACGGCTAGTATGATGCAGGATTTGGCTCGCACGTGGTACCATACAGACCCGAAGGTTGGTACAGTTAAGCAGACTTGGGCAGCTTTCAAGAAGCTGTTCAATGAGAAGTTTTTTCCTGATGCAGCGCTTGGTGCCCTCAAGACTCAGTTCGAGGCTTTGGTACAGGGCAGTCAAACTGTCGAGGAGTACGCCGGGGAGTTCTGCCGTCTGGACAGGTTTATTGAGGGGTTATTTGAGGCGACGAAGGCCCGGAGGTTCAGGAAGGGGCTAGTGAAGGAGGTGAAGTCTTATACCAAAAGTGCCTGCAGGGCCACTTTTGAGGAGATCCTGGTGGGTGCCTTAGCAGCTGAGGGTGATCTTGAGCTGAGGCTCAAGAGGGGGCAAGACACTCAGGGAGCCAGTAGTAGTGGAGGACCGGCCAAGAGGCTACACTTTCAGCAGCAGCACCAGTAGAGACAGTTTCAGCCGCAGCAGTTCCAGCAGCCGAGACTTCAGGCAGCTCAGCATCAGCAGCCGAGGCAGCAGCAGGCCCCGAGGCAGCAGTCTACTTGTTGTACCTTCTACAAGAAATCGGGTCATGGATGGACTGAGTGCAGGAAGCGACTGGGGAGGTATCTTCTTTGTGGTTCATCGGAGCATCAGTTGAGGGACTGTTCTCTCTTCGCAGGCAGAGCAGCACAGGAAGCCGGAGCAAAGGCTCCAGTAGGACCGCAGAAGGGACCGCTGCCGACTCAGCAGCAGCAGTTCGTGTAGCACCATCAGCAGGCCAGTAGAGGCCAGCAGGGGCAAGCTTTCGCCATGGCGGCCGAGGATACAGAGGCTATTGGGAAGCTGATTGCAGGTTCTGTTCTTCTCGACTCTATTCAAGCTTTCGCCATAGTTGATTCTGGGGCTTCCCACAGTTTTGTGTTTGTATTATTTGCTGTTAGACACTGCCTTGTACCTGAATCATTGCCTAGGACCTGCAAGATCACGACCGAAGGTGGTATTATCCTCGTGAGTGATATTTGCAGAGGGCAGAGTATTATTTTGGGAGGCCGGGGGTTGGAGGTGAGTCTGCTCGTAATACTACTACCGAACGACGACATCGTATTAGGTATGGATTGGTTGAGCAGGCATCACGCCAGCATAGATTGCCATGGGGGTAGAGTTCTGTTCGGAGCGCCAGGAAATCCAAAGTTCGAGTTCACCCGATGACAGGCGGAGCAGAGCAGCAAACTTTTCTGCGGAGTTGCAATCGAGGAGCAGGTGGCTCCACATCCTTTGATTACAGAGTTCATGGACGTCTTTTCGGAGGAGTTGCCAGGACTTCCACCGGACAGGGATGTTGAGTTCTCGATAGACTTGGTTCCCGGCATGGAATCGATTTCTCAGCATGTCTATCGAGTTAACAACAGTGAGTTGGTGGAATTGAAGAAGCAGGTAGATGAGCTACAGGACAAAGGCTTCATCCGATCGAGTTCTTCACCTTGGGGTGCACCGAAACTCTTTGTACCCAAGAAGGATGGATCGGTACAGATGTGTATCGACTACAGGGCACTCAACAACCTCACGATCAAGAACAGATATCTACTGCCTCGGATTGATGATCTCTTTGATCAGTTGAGCGGAGCTCGAGTTTTCTCGAAGATTGATCTGAGGTCAGGTTATCATCAGGTAAAGGTAAAGAAGAAGGATATCCTGAAGACCGCATTCAGAATGCGGTATGGTCAGTTTGAGTTCTTGGTTATGCCGTTTGGGCTGACCAACGCCCTGGCGGTATTTATGAATTTGATGAACAAGGTGTTCCACCAGTACTTGGACAAGTTCGTGGTGATGTTCATCGATGATATCCTGGTGTACTCGAAGACTGAGGAGGAGCATGAGGAGCATTTGAGAGTGGTTCTGGAGACACTCAGGAGGGAGAAGCTTTATGGAAAGCTCTCTAACTATGAGTTCTTTCTGGGCAGAGTTGACTTCTTGGGTCATGTGGTGACTGGAGATGGGATCTCAGTGGACCCGAAAAAGATCACGGCAGTTGAGGCTTGGTCGGCACCGAGTTCAGTAGCAGAGATCAGGAGCTTCTTGGGACTGGCAGGCTATTACAGGAGGTTCATGCAAGATTTCTCCCGGATTGCAGAGCCATTGACTAGGCTGACCTGGAAGGATGCAGAGTTTGTTTGGTCAGAGGAGTGTCAGGTCACTTTTGATGAGTTGAAGAAGCGGCTAACGACAGCTCCGATCCTGACATTGCCATCAGGATCATGAGGGTTCACTATCTACAGTGACGCCTCAGGGAAGGGTTTGGGTTGTGTCTTGCAGCAGCATAGGAAGGTGATTGCCTATGCTTCTAGGTAGTTACGTCCCCATGAGAAGAACTGTCCTACCCACGAATTGGAGTTGGCAGCAGTGATATTTGCTTTGAAGTTATAAAAACACTACTTATATGGAGAGAGGGTAGAGATATTTACAGATCATAAGAGCTTGAAGTATGTGTTTACACAGAAGGAGCTCAACATGAGACAGCGCAGTTGGTTGGAGTTGATGAAGGACTTCGACATTTCACTACAGTATCACCCAGGGAAGGCCAACGTGGTTGCCGATGCCTTGAGTAGGTATCCGACAGCCATGTGTTTAACTATGGATCGTCACTTGCTAGCAGATATGGAGAGCCTGGGGATTAAGGTGATTGTGCCAGGAGTTCACATACAGATGTGGGGCCTTCAGATTCAGTCGGACTTGATGGAGAGGATCAAGTCGACGCAGTTTGAGGATGTTGTTCTGCAGTATATCCGAGAGTAGGTTCGAGCAGGGCTGGTGGATAATGAGTTTACTCTTGCAGGGGATGGTGCTTTGAGGCACGGTTCCAGGCTGTGTGTGCCCAGTGGAGAGCTCAAGATGCAGGTCATACAGGAGGTCCACCGATATCAGTACTCAATACATCCTGGTGCCAACAAGATGTACAGGGACCTGAGGGAGCACGTCTGGTGGTATGGAATAAAGTGGGAGGTAGCTCGCTTTGTAGCCATATGTTTGGTCCGTCAACAGGTCAATGCAAAGAGGTAGAGGCCAAGAGGTTTGTTGCAACCATTGTCTATTCCATAGTGGAAGTGGGAGCACATCACGATGGATTTTGTATCTGGATTACCGCGTACACCAGGAGGAAAAGATGCGATTTGGGTCATCGTACACAGGTTGACCAAATCGGTCCACTTTTGCCATTTAAAGTGGGTACGTCTACTGAGAGGCTTGCAGAGATGTACAAGTGGTAGATTATCAGGATTTATGGAGTTCCTGTCAGTACTGTCTCGAATCAGGATAGTCGCTTTACTTCCCATTTCTGGCGGAGTCTACAGACTAGTTTGGGCACTCAGCTCAAGTTTAGTACTGCATACCACCCTCAAACGGACGGACAGTCAGAGAGGACTATTCAGACGCTCGAGGACATGCTGCAAACGTGCGTCTTGGATTTCGGAGGATCTTGGGTGGATCACCTACACTTGGTGGAGTTTTGTCACTACCACATTTCTAGTGAGAGGGTATTTTTGACATTTTTGGGGTAATTTAAATTTATTAGAATTTATTTGAATTTATGGAAATTTTTGGGATTTATTTTGGAATTGTTTGGACTAGGTTGACTTTGACTAGTGTTGACCCTTGTAGACCAACCTAGGAGCTAACCCTAGTTAGTATGGACTTGGTTAGGTTATGTGACTCTAGTCTAACCTAGCTTGACTTAAGTTAGTGGTAATTAATTCATTAGAATTAAATTGAGGAATTAGGAATTTAATGGTTTGAGAAATGGCTTGTGATTTTACAAGTCATTTTATGACTTAACCTTATAGGACTAGCCACCTAGTGCAAACCCTAGTCTAGTCCACCATGGCTGGCAACCTTAGCCAACCTAGGGATTCTTCCACTATATAATCTCTTCTAAAATCTAGGGCTAGCCTCTTCTTTAGGAATTTATTTCAAGAGAAGAAAGAGGTGAGTCTCCATGTTCAAAAAACCATAGAAAATCCATTTTCGATCCTTTTTCCCCCAAACAAGTTGCATTGGATCCTAATATTACTGTTCTTGCTGTTATTGGAGTTTTATTTCAGTTTGAGGTTGATTTGATTGGATTGGGATATCAAGAGAGGAGCTCAACAAAGGGGATTTTTCTTGAAAGTTCATCCATAGGTAACTCCTCCATTTCTCCATGAAATTTTGTTTTGTTTTCATATTCAGGAAACCCTAGGAGTCCCCTAAGTGTCTGCATTGGTGTCGTGTCAGATTTTGTAAGTTTCGTGTCCATTTGGACACGTATCAGAGGTTGTCCCTAGGTGTTTGTCGAAATGCCACAAAGGGCATTTCGATTTCTTTTGTGCAATGTTTTTAAATAGAAATTTAGGTTTTGATATTGTTTATGCATTCCTGTTCTTCTGAGTGAATTTTTGTGCCGGCTTGTGTCGATTTCGACGCGTGGACACGCGCGCGCGCGCTCGGGATTGGATCCCCTGCTACTCGGGGTCATTTTCTCCCTCTGTAGGACACGAGGACACGAACCACTTGACACATGGCATGGAGCAATGACTGACATCCCGTGTGTCAATTCCCATGTCTCCCCGTGTCGTGTCGAGGGAGGAATCGATCGTGCACGTGGATTTCACTGCCTGTGCACTGTTTTTTTACTAGCCACTGATACGACCTTATTGCATTGGACACGACACTCTAGGACTCAGAGCAGGTGCTTGGACACTTAGCTGGACACTAGGTGAACCTACTGACATGAGCACGTGTCCTAGTTCGTGTCGTGTCGTGTCGTGTCGTGTCGTGTACACGACACGCGTGAACCAGTGCTCTATACTGTGTCTATTTTTGTGAACTGTGAGTGTTTGATTGTGGGGGACACGCCGTGTCCGGCCTTGGGTAACACAAAATGGGGTGTGGGGCTTGTGCACATGGGTTGTTTCATTTACCAACCAATAGGTTCATGTTTTAGCTTAATTTTCCTAATCGAATTCTCACTTACCCAATCAACTGATACCTATATTTCTGTCAACATGTCCAGTTTTCAAATGTGAAAGTTGTCAGATGTTTTATCCTTTGTAATGATGTTAATACTGGGTTTTAGATTCTAAATGTGTTCCCCTATATGATTCCCTATTGTGTGTTCGGTTTGGTGTGATTTGGAGGTTTATTGATATCAAAATGAACTTTGAATGAGAAAACTGGAAGGGGGTTCAGATTTCTGAACTGGATATCGTTTCCAGTTTTCAGTATGAACTTGCCATCATTTTATAACCCAATAGTGTTGTTAACATGTAGGCTTAAGTCCCTAAAATTTTTCTCCTATATATTAACTAATATGACTGTAAATTTTGGAGTTATGTTGTGGAGTTTTAATGTTAATTTGGAGCCTTGAACTATAGGACTGAAATCTGAAAATGTGAACTGTTTTCTTTGGGTTTGTTATGAAGCTATGATGATTTTCCAATATTGTATTGACTTGAGAATGTTTGATATGTAGACTAAACTTAGGGGTTTTGTTATATGACTGAAACTGAACATGAATACCATGAATTTGTGTATTGATTGGTGGGTTTTTCCCTTCTAATGGATTGGTTATGTGTAGGCTAGATGGAATATTCAGATTTCTGAATATTATGAGATGGTTCCCTTTCCTTTACTGATATAAACTGAGCTGGAGAATTCAGATTTCTGTATACCATTTAGTTCACTGTTTTGCATGTTCCATTGACACCCTCACTCCCTTACTCACAGTCCACTCTTCTTCCCATACTCACACTATTACTCTCACACACACTTGCCTATCTAATCACACACACACATTTGATTTCAGATTTTCCTCACATCCTATCACTCTTCACACACACATAGTGATACACACATCTCTTCACACACACAGTTTACACATGCATGTCTATATGCCTATCCAATGCAGAGTATATTTGTAAAGTAACTCTAATATATATATATATATATATATATATATATATATATATATATATATATATATATATATATATATATATATATATATATATATATATATATATATATATATATATATATATATATATATATATATATATATTACAAGTTGTATTTTATATATATATAAGTTGGTAATGTATTGTGAATATATATAATATATATGAATATCTATTTATGGATGGATATCATATAGGTATGTAATGTATATATAGGGTACATAGATATTTGTGCTAAATAATTGTCTATGTGTGATGTTAGTTGACCTAGTGATTGTGTAGGAGTACTAAGCTAGACTTGATTAGACTAAGGGAGACTAGATTGACCTAGTCTAGACTTGGTTGACTATAGTTGACCTAGTTCGACTTCTAGGATTGACCAGAGTTGACCAAGAGTTGACTTGGCCTAGATTGACCTAGAATCATGTAGAATGCATAGTAGGACTTTATTATACCATTTTGGACTTGTTGTGACTTGTGCTGTTCTGATTAGGAGCCAGACACCACTCCTCGGACAGTACTTTCATATTGGACACTCAGATACCAGGCGAGTACATTCTCTGATCATTTCATATCCTGCTTAGAATTATTTCCTGCATTAAATTACTTTACTTGTTATTGTCACGTTGGTCACACGGATTGGTACTATATGGATCCCTTCTTGAGATGTTATCCTTAGGGAGCATCGGGTACTACATGTTCTGTGCGTTTCACTTACATGGCGTATCACTATGCTTCACTGGTTCTTCGATCACTTGTGACATATACTCTTATGATCACAGAGTCTCCTAGAATCTCTTATCCCATTTACTGGGTATCCTAGAATCTCCTAGAATCCCCATTTATGGGACATCCATGTATCACCATTCGGGGGCCTTGCATGGAATCATAACATAACCTGGTTGGATCCTTGTATATTGATTGGGGGTACGGGGGAGTAGAATTGGACATGTGAATACTATCCAAGTAGTGTAGTATCAGAATCTTTTCCATAGTGTAGCATCAGAATCTCCTATGCCATTTACATGTCTATATTGTACTCTGACTCACTAGCCACTGTTAGTCTCTATCTATAGTAGATATTTCTATTACAGCTTTCTCTCTCTGTTTACATACTGCACTTCTTTCAGTACATGTATCTTACTTTACTGCATGATTATATTTTCTAACCTGCTATGAACTGTTGAGATGTACTGTGCTCGCTCCTGTCCTGACTGGACCTGTTGAAATATTATAGAGGACGAGGAGGAGGCCTGCCTGAACACTTTCTACGGGGCAGCCTTAGATGACACCTGCGAGCTGGACCCTCAAGAGGCCCAGCTCTAGCTGAGGACATCACCCTGATTGCCTAGACTAGATTAGTTAGGCTTATCTTCTTTTATGTAGTCTTGTGGCATGTTTTAGCTAGACTTTATTCTGAGTTCAGAGTTGTATATATTCTTTCATTCTGTATCTGAGACCATGTACTTCTGGATATTTGCTGGGATTATCTTAGACTACTTTTTCATCTATTTGTTTTCTTGAGTTCTATTTCATATCGTGTTATCTCTTCCTTAATTGTGATTGAGTTTATTACTGCTATGTCACCCCCATTCGGGGAGTATAAACTGTTTAGATATATATTGTTAGATGTATGTTGACCTAGGACAGCGTTCTACCGCCGATACTGCTCCATAGGCTGGACGTACCCACGTCTTGTACCCTTACTCTAGGGTGCGGGTCGTGACACGTTTGCTTACAACAACAGTTTTCAGGCCAGCATTGAGATGTCACCTTTCAAGGCATTGTACGGGCGTAGGAATCGTACACCCTTATCTTGGGATGATGTTGAAGAGCGAGCTTTATTGGGACCTGAGATGGTTGTTGACACAGCCGAGAAGGTGAAGCTCATCAGTGACAGACTTCGCGTGGCGCAGGACAGACATCAACATTGGGCCGATAGCCACCGGAGGCTTCTGGAGTTTGAGGTAAAGATTAGAGATAGGATTAGAAGTAGGTTGTTTGTTTGAGTTTGTTTGATCATGTTTGATTATTTTGTAACTTGAGACCTTGTTTGTGTTTAGGTCGGAGACATAGTTTTTCTGAGGATATCTCCGACTCGTGGTACCATACATTTTGGTGGAGGTGGGAAGCTTAGCCCGCGCTTCATCGGACCCTTCGTGATCAGAGGAAGAGTCGGTGACGTGGCATACAGGCTAGACTTACCACCTGCACTAGTGGGTGTCCACAACGTATTCCATGTATCATAGTTGAGACGGTATGTGGCTGATCCTAGCCATGTACTTGACCATTCGGAGATTGAGGTGGGACCTACTCTCAGTTGTCCAGAGCAGCCAGTGGAGATTCTGGATCGACGAGAGAAGGTACTGAGAAACCAGGTGATACCCTTGGTTCACGTCGCATGGAGGCATCATTCGCTATGATAGTCTACCTGGGAGCGGGAGGATGAGATGCGCAAGCGATACCCATATCTTTTTGGACCTTGAGGTATGATTGTCTATCCTTCTCATCAGTCTAGTTTCGCCTTTTAATTTCAAGGAAGAAATTCTTTTAAGGATGGCAGATTTGTCACTACCACATTTTATCTTGAAGATATTTTGGTCATTTTGAGAATTTTGAATTTATTTTAAATTATTGGAGTGATGATTGTTATTTTTGACTTTTACTAGTTGAGACTTTGGATACTAACCTCGATGTTGACTCTAGCTATGGTGACTTGATTAGCATGGTGGGACCCTAGTCTAACTTAAGTCAACCCAAGTTAAGTCATTTAGAATCAAGTTTCAAATAAGAGGATAAAAGATTAGGTTCAAGGACTTTTGACTTATGGATTGATTTCCTTTACCAATGAAACTTGGCCAAGCCCACTAGTCAAAACCCTAACCCTAATTATTCCTCTCTATGGCCAGCCACATAGGCATTCCCCCACTATATAATCTCTCTTCGTTTGGTCCTTGCCTCTTTTGTATCAAATCAACTTTTGGAAAGAAAGGTATTTGTCCATCTTTCCAAATTCATAACTATTCCATTTTAATTCCTTTTTGACTCTAGTTTCTTGCATTAGAGTCTAATCCTACTCTATTTTCTGTTCAGGGTGAGAAATCTCAGTTTTGGTACAATTTGGAGCTTCTGGCTAGCAAAGGGAATCATTCTATTTGGGGCTTTTCCTTGTCATTGACACACTATAGGTAAACCCTCTAAATTGTGTTTTAATTCTGATTTCTTTGCATATTAGACTAGATCTAGGTGTCCCCTAGTTGTGGTGTGTGATTTGTGTAATTTTGCATTGATTTCTTGTCCGTATCGGACACGTATCATAACCTAGTTCTAAGTGTTTCTGAAAATTTCTCAATGGATTTTACTTTGTTGTTTTTGAAAAGTGTTTGAATAGAAATGTTGATTTATATGTATGTTTCGATTTCCTAATTGACTGAGTCAAATTCGAGCCGTGTCCGTATCCAAACAGGACATGAACACGCCCACTGCACACGTATGCACAGTGTTCTGCTGCCCGACTGTGAATACTCTTCGTGCAGGACACGTGGATACGGGAAATTTAGGGAGAATGTCGGGGCATTGACTGACACCATCCTTCCAAAATTTGGGATCACTTGGTGCACCACACGATGAGAAATCTGACCCGTACTGGACACGCGCTGTGCGCGCACAGTCGCATAACACGCACTGACACGTGTTTCGTGTCCGCACTAGACACGACTTGGACACGTTGTGGTGTGTACAGTGTGTAGCCCTAGTGTTGGACTACACGTGGAGGTGACCACGTGGACACACGTGCCGTGTGTCGTATCCATGAACACGTGCACGAGACTGTGCACCGTTAGTGTGACTCGTGTGTGGAAATTGGTCTTGGACACGTTTGTGTCCAGTTTTAGGACACCAAAACACTTGCACGACACATTCACATGTGACACTTTAATTACCAACCATTAAAACTGAGTATTAGTTGTATTTTTGAATTCGAACCATGGTTTCCCCAAATTTATGATACTTAGGGCTGTTATTGATTTTTCTGAGATTAAAATGTGTTTTACTGATTTTTTTTTATGGTTGAATTGCAATGTTGTTTCCCTATATACATCTGAGTTTAAGTTGCATGATAGGATTAATGTTAGCTAGGTGAATTGGGTTTTCGAATTTTAGTTGGGTTGTAAACCTGTAGACTGATTTTGTGGGCATTGATTCTCATGTATCACACACATATACACACACACATGAACTGACCTGACAACCTATGTTGATTCCCTATACACACACACCATTGATATCTATACACACACTCAAATCTGAATTCAAAAAACCTGGGACACTGTTTGGTTGTGCACTGTTTTCTCATTAGCACACACACACATGTATAGCCTAAGAACCTATCCTACCTAAGTACTACACTGATACACTGTTTATGTATGCACTAATTTCCTTATACACATACACACATATAAACTCAAACTGAGAACCTATCTACTATTTTCCTGAAATCTATACCCACGCACACCCCACTACACTCACACACACCACTGTGAACACACACATTACTGCTACCCCCCACACATTCACATAAAATCTGAGAACTCCCTCTTTACTGTCATACTAAAACTGAGAACATTACGCACACACATGTGTATACTGATTTGCTAACACCCTATATCTATGCTACACACACTCACCCATTGATATCACTCACACACACATGACACACACACATATATATGTATCTGTCACTATCTCTCTCTATACATGGATATATATATAATATCTATATTCCTGTATGTTAATAATGTAATATGTAATATATATGCATATTGCCTATATAATTTTAGTGTATATATATGTGGTAAATAAATATGTGTGTTGCCAATATAGATTGTATATGGCATATAGCCTATGTGATATAACATATATGGTTTCCTATAGGTATTCATATGTGTATATGGTAATGTATACACATGAGATTTTGCGTTGATAGGCTTGTATAACATTGTGATGGTGTGTGAATGCTAGGATAGATATGGTTAGGCTTAGTGAGACTTGTCTGGGTTAGGTTTGACCTAGTTGACCTAGTTTGACTAGTGTAGTTGACTAGAGTTGACCAAATGTTGACTTTAGCCTAGATTGACCCAAACATCATGTAGAAAGCATTGTAGTAGTCTATTTTATCATTTTGGATATGTTGTGACTTGTGCTGTTCTAAATAGGAGCCAGGCACCACTCCTCAGATAGTATATTCATTCAGATACTCAGGATATCAGGCGAGTACATTCTCTGATCATTTCATACTTGCTAGGACTATATTCTTGCTCTAGATTACCTTACATGATGCTGACACGATGGAAACACAGATTAGTACTATATAGATCTTTTTATACGATGTTATCCCCCTCGGGAGCATCGGATACATCATGTCTTGTGTGTTTCACTTTCATCATGTATTCATGTGCTTTCACCATTCATGTGCACTCTCGTGATTCATGTACTCTCATGTTCACGGAGCCCCTATGTTTATATTCATGTGCACCCATTTATGGGCTCCCATTTGAAATCATGTATAATAACATAACTTGAAAGGATCCTTGTGTATTGATTAGGGATGGGGGAGTAGAAATAGTCATGTGGACATTTCCAAAGTAGTGTAGCCATGTACAACATTTCATGTTTATTATCAAGTCGTTCACATGTCTATCTTGTACTCTAAATTACTAGTTCACTGTAGCTCTTTACTTATAGTAGATATTTTTTTACAGTCTTCTCTTTTACTTCATGTATATTCTTTAGCATTTCATGTATCTTACTCTATTGTCTTTATTTTATTCCTGTCATGATATGAACTGCGTGAGATGTACTGTGCTCGCTCCCGTCCTGACTGGACCTGTTGAAAATATTACAGATGTCCTTGAGGAGTTCTGTCCCACATACTATAGAGCAGGCCTAGATGACACATGTGAGCTGGACTCCCAGGAGGACCCAACACTTGCAGAGGATATTACCCCAGTAGTCTAGGCTAGTTAGTTAGACCAGTATCTTACTTATTATTCTGTCTTGTTGGATACACTTTTACTTATTTGAGGATTTATTATTCTGGATATTGTGGAGTTGTTATCTTAGACATTTAGTTTCTCTCTCTTATCTTGTATTTCATCTATAGATTCTGTTGAGATCGTATCTATCTATTTTATCATACTTTCTTCCTTAGCTGTGATTGAGTTGTACTTTAAATTATTCCTCCATTCGGAGAGTATAACTGTACAGGTACCTTATAACAGTTAGATGTATGTGAGCCAGGACAGTGTTCTACCGTCGACACTATGGCGTAGGCTGGACGTAACCACTTCTCGTGCCCCTACACTGGGTGCGGGTCGTGACACTGGGTGAGTGGACAAAGGCTCATTTTATGATTCGCTTGCGCCTAATAAGAATCAGAGTTTTTGAATGAATATTGTTGCTAATAATAAGATGGTAATCATTGAGTATGTGTCACCCCAAGTTTTCAAAAACAGGGGTATTTTTGTCATTTTACATTTTTGAATATTTTTAAAATTTATTTTATTATTTTGGGGTTGAAATTTATTTTATTATTTATGATATTGTTTTGGGGTTATTTGAGTCGGGTTCGAATTTTAACTCAATTCGACTTGAAACGGGGACCCGGGAGGGTAGTTTGACTCTAGTGGGACCCACACACTAGTTAGACATGGCCCACATGATATTAATTTTAGTCCACATGATATTAATTTTAGTTAGTAGTTAGACTAATTATTTATGGATAGGTTTAGTTAATTAGAGACTTAAAACTAGACTAAATTGACCTCAACCTTTAACCCATTCCTAATTTAAATCAAATAGATTAGTGGAGGGCATTTTAGACATTCAAAATAGGGACACCTCACACTTTTTGGGCAGCCACCTATGGGGGGGATAAGGAATGAGTCACTCCTTCATTCATTTGTTTTTATCCACTTTCTCTCTCTTGTTCTTCCCCAAATTAATTTAGAGATGAACCTCCATTGATTTCATCTCCAAATCAACCCCTTCTTCCACCAAATCTTCTTCATTTCTCTTTTACTCCATGGTTAGAGGGTGCTAGCCAAGTTTGGGAGGATTCGGAGCTCGTTCGTGTCCTTTTGAAATCTCTACGTGTCGGTGTCGTGTCGGAAGGCTTTTCCTTTGAATCTCTCTTCCGGAAGGTATAATCTCTCCTCTAAACCACCCCTACATGCATATAGGAATATTTTAAATCCATAGGAATGATCCCCACATTGTATCTCCATTTGTGTCCATTTTGTGTCCATTTGGAGGTCATAGGAGTGTCATTTGTGTTGTGGATGTGTTCATGTTACATATATAGATTTATATATATATATATTGTAATGAGAGTGTATCTATAATTATATATGTAATAAATGGTTCATGATGATTATATAATCAAGTTTGTGAGTGTGGTTCCTCATATTATTATTGCTATTATTGTTGTGGATAATTAGGATATATATTGTGTATTCTTTTGGTTCAAACTATCTAAATCAGTCATGATTTTTATCCACGTTTTTAATTTCAGCCCTAACTTAGAAATGTCATAACTTCTAGCTCAAAGCTCGGTTTAATCTCCTATTTTTTTTAAAAGAAGTGTATTGAAGTTAGCTTTCCAAAAACATGTATTAATAGGCCCAATTCTTTCTGTAACTTTCTGGAGAATTATTTGAGTGTCAGCTATACGAAAGACAAACGCGTTCTCGGTGTTTTTTGCAATTTCGGAAGTTTTCGGAAACGAAAATGCGATCCGTTTGAAGTTTCGGAAAGCTAACACATAGATCTATAACATACTTTAATCCTAGAATTTAATTCATGCTGAGTTAGTACAGTATTGATTATTAGTAGGAGTTACTATTCGGCATATGCATATTGTGCACCCTTGTGTGTAATATAATATTCTATTTGATTTTAACCCATGTTAATGTATATACATTATGTAACTAAATAGAGAATGCAAGCATGAGTAAATGGTTAAATAAATGAAGTATGAGGTGTAAGTATCCTATCTAATGTAAGCATGTATAAGTATGGCTTGTAATGAATATGTAGGTTCCATAGTATGTAATGTATGGTACATATAGTAGTGCAAGAGAATAAATGAATGATGAATGAATGCAAGCATGAATGTAATGTAATAATAGATGTAATGTATGCAATATACAAGTTAATGAGATGTAATATTCTATGTTAACACAAATCCTATATTACCTCATGTACCCCTTACACTATGTTGACACTATCACACTTGACACTTTGTTCACTTACACTTTGACACTCTTTGATATGTATACACTATGTATGCCCATTTAACCCTCATTTGTCCCTTTTCCATGTTCGTATACACACACATAGCCTCTTAAATAAGTATTCATGAATATAGTTAACTTAGCTATGTATGTATATTATATATATGGTAGCATATTGTATTGTAATATAAGTTTATATAGCCATTGAAATGCCATGATTATAGACCTAATGTTGAATACCAATATATGCATGTGTATATATGTGTAGACATGTATAGCTTAAAGTAATAGATTACCTAGTGTATATCTAATGTGAATTCTAGCCTATTTGAGTATTGAATAATTGCATGCTATATAGAGTTGGGTATATGTTGGCTTGTATAGCCTTGTATTGATGTGTGCTTGCTAGGATAGTCTTGGTTAGGCCTAGTAAGACTTGCTGGGTTAGGACATGACCTAGTTTGACTAGTGCAGTTGACCAGAGTTGACCAAGGGTTGACTTTGGCCTAGTTTGACCTAGATTCATGTAGAATGCATTGTAGTGCTTTATATTACCCTTCTGGACATGTTGTGACTTGTGCTGTTCTAAATAGGAGCCAGATACCTCTCCTCGGACAGTACATTTTCTTCAGACATTCAAATACGAGGCGAGTACATTTCTGATCATTTCATAACTTGCTTAGAATTATATTCCTGCTCTAGTTTACCTTATTTGATGCTGTCATGATATTATCACGGATTGGTACTATATGGATCCCTACATTGAGATGTTATCCCCCTCGGGAGCATCGGATACATTGTGTCATGTGTTTCGTGTACATCATGTATTCCTCGTTCTCATGTTATTCATGTTTCTCATGTGCTTCATGCTCGTTCATGCATGCTCGTGTACTCTCATGTGCTCTCATGAATCGGTCATGTTTTCCATGTATCTCATGTATAACCTATATTGCATGTGCACTCATTTATGAGCCTTCATGTGAATTTCATGTGCACCCATTTATGGGCCTCCCATGTGAACTTTATGTGCACTCATGTATGAGCTCTTATGTATACTTCATGTGCACCCATTTATGGGCTTCATGTGAAAACCATGTACGTAACATAACTTATTTGGATCCTTGTGTATTGATTGGGGTATGGGAGAGTATAAATAGTCATGTGAACAATTCCAAAGTAGTATAGCCATCTGCGCCTCTTTAGTATAGTCATGTGCAAATCCAGCCTTTCACATGTCGACTTTGTACTCTAAATTACTAGTCACTGGTAGCTCTCTACTTATAGTAGATATTTCTATTACCGTTCTCTCTCTGTTTACATCATGTACTTTCTTTCAGTTTCATGTATCGTACTCTCTTGCATGTTTATATTCTCTAACCTGTTATGATCTGCGTGAGATGTATTGTGCTCGCTTCTGTCCTAACTGGACCTGTTGACAAATTTTACAGATAGCTTGGAGATTGCCTGCTAGCCTAGAGAAGACACTTTAGAGGTTGTTTAGATAGTTATTTCATTTGTCTGGAGTTGTATTTACTTTGTGGATTACTGTATTTGAGTTTTGAGATGTATTTCTGGGTTTATGTATCTTAGACACTTAGACTTCTATCTCCTGTATCTCTTTTGGATTTCATGTTTTATCTATCTTTATCATGCTCTACCTTAGATGTGATTGAGACTGTATCTGCTATGTCACTCCCATTCGGGGAGTATAAACTGTTTAGTCTTATACTGTTAGATGCATTGAGACCTAGGACAGCGTTCTACTGCCGACACTGCGGCGTAGGTTGGGCGTTTTTACGTTCTCGTGCCCTAACTCTAGGATGCGGGTCGTGACACGTTTTTAGTGGTGGCCCATGCAGGTCGAGTTTGTGTAGTGATATTCGAATTAGAGTACCACTACAGCCTGCAGTAGGATTAGGATATATTTTGAAGGTACTCAATCACAATTAGGATCCCTTGAGAGATTCCTGGGACGACCCTTGAGAATCTTATTTTAACTTCGATTTGAAAACTCTTCTTCCCTTGATTTGATTTATCTTTATTTTCTATTGTTGAATTGGGTTTGTATTTAATGATTTTGATGGATGATTGTCGAATTTTGAATCTTGATGATAGTTGTTGCATCCGAGTTTGTATTTTGATGGATTTTTGTTTATTTTTGAATTTTGAAGTTCGTTGATAAATTTGATTTGATTTTGGGTATTCATTGTTGATTTAATTTAATTTTTGACAAGATGAAATTATATGGGCTAGGTCATCTGAGTTTTGGAATCTAGTCTTCTATAGTCACATTAGCCAGCATGGTGAGGACATATTGTCTGACTCTGGATATATTTCTCGTGTGTGGGAATTTAAGATTTTCGCAGCCAAGCTAGCGGCACCGCAAAAATGTTAAATACCATGATTCTAGAGGTATGTGCATAAGTCAAGGGCTCTGTGATTATCGTAGCCTTGCTCACTAGTATGACGAGGATTTAGAGTACCATGATTTTGGATAGACGCATATGATTATCAGATTGTACATTAAATATTTTCGAGCATGTTTCTCTACTTTTGTTGCAGTCCTTCAAAAAAAAGAATTATTAATTGGTTTGTTTTGTTTAGTTTCTAATTATTTAACTTAGGAGTAGGTTTAGCTGTTTTTATGAACCTTGTGTAACTTCTTGCTATGAGTTTCTTCTTAATACAATGAATTGATAATTTTGCTAGACTTTATCTTGGATTTGATAATTTAGCTCTGGGTTTCAAAATGGTTCTTCTTTAAACAGATAAGCAAAACAGGTTTTATCGTTATTTCTTTCTTGCTATTATTCTTGTATTAGATAATAATAAAACTGTCTTGATTACGTCAATCACCTGCTTTACAATCTTGGTAGGAATCTAAATGTTGGTCTTAACGTAGAATTAAATTTTTATTTTGGGACATGAAAATATGTATATGAATATATATAGCAGACACTTTCCTGACACTTATGCATGCTACACTTGATTTTCACCTATCTGAATACATATTAATATGTCGTTAATGTTTAAATTCTCGAAACCCCAATATTTCTAGTTCTCTGCTTTTTCTGGCTTAACTCGTGATTTAAATATAAATTTCATGTTATTAGTTATATTTACATCACTGCATCATGTTAATATGACACTTGTTTAAATGTTAGCTTATTTTCAGACTTTGCATGTAAATGCTGAACTAAAACTGGTTTAACCTTTCAATGCTAAGCTATAACCCTGTACAAGGACACACACACACCCTAACTTAGTATACACTGTCATGTAACCTAACCCTTCCTCTCTATGTTATGATTATATATCTAGATAGATATATATAGAGCTTAGGCATACATGTTATAATGTATATAGATACATGACTAAATCTCTACCTCACTTTATATATATATGTATAAGGTTAGCCATGCATGTTAGGAGTAAATAAGTTGCGTATTGTAGATTGTTTAACCAATATGCCATGATTAGTGTAACTTGATAGCCGTTGTTTTGAAATCCAATTTCTCATATACAATTTCATGTATATTTCGTCTACACACATGCCTACTATCTAACCATATTAACCTGTTCACATACACCCATACACACACAAACCATATAACATTACATAATGCCAGCTTTTTCCTCTCTAACGCTCTATATATATATATATATATATATATATATATATATATATATATATATATATATATATATATTATATATATATATATATATATATATATATATATATATATATTGTGATTGGATTTTAATGCAAGTGACTTTCAATTCTTTAACTTTGAAATTGATTTTTCTGTACCCTTTTAGATTATTGGAAGTTACCTTTCTTATTTATATATATTTTTTAATGAGTACCAGCTTTCCCATAGGATGGTAGACTGTCTTACAGTTTTGATGATTTGTTATTTCTGTATCTTTTCCAGTTTAGCACTCTAGATTTCTTGTGTGTTTGATACCCTATGACCGTCTTGGTTTAGCATGACTAGTATACCAAGATGAGACTTTCACTACCACCGTATGCAATGACCCTGTATGTCGTCCTTTTGATCACATGATTTGTTTTAATCTGGGACTTTGATTGTGGGGGTTTGACCTAGAGGGAGTATGGACATTTTAATTTCGAGGATAAAATTTTTCTAAGGTGGGTAGACTTGTAACACCCAGTTTTCTAAAATGAGAGTAATTTTGAAATTTTGTAATTTTAATCATTTATTGATTTGACATTTAAATCATGATATAATTTTTGGTAATTTTTAAATCATTTTAAAACTATTTAAAATCATGACTTGTAATTTTGATGTTTTGCTAGTGAAACCCAAGAGACTGTTGACCTAGAGCCTAACCATGTGATTAGGATGTTTTAATGTCATTTCTGGCCTAAGGATATTTTGCATTTGACCTCTTTGAATTATTTTGATATTTATTACGTTGGTGATTGTTAATTTTGATCTTTGATAGGTGTGATTTTGTGATGGTTTTGTGTCCGTATCAGACACGTATCAGTTTTTATTTACAAATGTTTGATGTGCCTCAAAGAGATTTTTTTTATTACTGATTTTTTTTTTGAAAAGTATTTGAATGAGATTGTTTTCTGCATATGTTTCCTGTGATTGCTTTGTTTTAATTTCGATGACGAAATTTTTTTAAGGTGGATAGATTTGTCACCCCCAGTTTTCAAAAACAGGGGTATTTTTGTCATTTTACATTTTTAAATATTTTTAAAATTTATTTTATTATTTATGATATTATTTTGGGGTTGAAATTTATTTTATTATTTATGATATTGTTTTGGGGTTATTTGAGTCGGGTTCGAATTTTAACTCAATTCGACTTGAAACGGGGACCCGGGAGGGTAGTTTGACTCTAGTGGGACCCACACACTAGTTAGACATGGCCCACATGATATTAATTTTAGTCCACATGATATTAATTTTAGTTAGTAGTTAGACTAATTATTTATGGATAGGTTTAGTTAATTAGAGACTTAAAACTAGACTAAATTGACCTCAACCTTTAACCCATTCCTAATTTAAATCAAATAGATTAGTGGAGGGCATTTTAGACATTCAAAATAGGGACACCTCACACTTTTTGGGCAGCCACCTATGGGGGGGATAAGGAATGAGTCACTCCTTCATTCATTTGTTTTTATCCACTTTCTCTCTCTTGTTCTTCCCCAAATTAATTTAGAGATGAACCTCCATTGATTTCATCTCCAAATCAACCCCTTCTTCCACCAAATCTTCTTCATTTCTCTTTTACTCCATGGTTAGAGGGTGCTAGCCAAGTTTGGGAGGATTCGGAGCTCGTTCGTGTCCTTTTAAAATCTCTACGTGTCGGTGTCGTGTCGGAAGGCTTTTCCTTTGAATCTCTCTCCCGGAAGGTATAATCTCTCCTCCAAACCACCCCTACATGCATATAGGAATATTTTAAATCCATAGGAATGATCCCCACATTGTATCTCCATTTGTGTCCATTTTGTGTCCATTTGGAGGTCATAGGAGTGTCATTTGTGCTGTGGATGTGTTCATGTTACATATATAGATTTATATATATATATTGTAATGAGAGTGTATCTATATTTATATATGTAATAAATGGTTCATGATGATTATATAATCAAGTTTGTTAGTGTGGTTCCTCATATTATTATTGCTATTATTGTTGTGGATAATTAGGATATATATTGTGTATTCTTTTGGCTCAAACTATCGAAATCCGTCATGATTTTTATCCACGTTTTTAATTTCAGCCCTAACTTAGAAATGTCATAACTTCTAGCTCAAAGCTCGGTTTAATCTCCCATTTTTTTTAAAAGAAGCGTATTGAAGTTAGCTTTCCAAAAACATGTATTAATAGGCCCAATTCTTTCTGTAACTTTCTGGAGAACTATTTGAGTGTCAGCTGTACGAAAGACAAACGCGTTCTCGGTGTTTTCGCGATTTCGGAAGTTTTCGAAAACGAAAATGCGATCCGTTTGAAGTTTCGGAAAGCTAACACATAGATCTATAACATACTTTAATCCTAGAATTTAATTCATGCTGAGTTGGTACAGTATTGATTATTAGTAGGAGTTACTATTTGGCATATGCATATTGTGCACCCTTGTGTGTAATATAATATTCTATTTGATTTTAACCCATGTTAATGTATATACATTATGTAACTAAATAGAGAATGCAAGCATGAGTAAATGGTTAAATAAATGATGTATGAGGTGTAAGTATCCTATCTAATGTAAGCATGTATAAGTATGGCTTGTAATGAATATGTAGGTTCCATAGTATGTAATATATGGTGCATATAGTAGTGCAAGAGAATAAATGAATGATGAATGAATGCAAGCATGAATGTAATGTAATAATAGATGTAATGTATGCAATATACAAGTTAATGAGATGTAATATTCTATGTTAACACAAATCCTATGTTACCTCATGTACCCCTTACACTATGTTGACACTATCACACTTGACACTTTGTTCACTTACACTTTGACACTCTTTGATATGTATACACTATGTATGCCCATTTAACCCTCATTTGTCCCTTTTCCATGTTCATATACACACACATAGCCTCTTAAATAAGTATTCATGAATATAGTTAACTTAGCTATGTATGTATATTATATATATGGTAGCATATTGTATTGTAATATAAGTTTATATAGCCATTGAAATGCCATGATTATAGACCTAATGTTGAATACCAATATATGCATGTGTATATATGTGTAGACATGTATAGCTTAAAGTAATAGATTACCTAGTGTATATCTAATGTGAATTCTTGCCTATTTGAGTATTGAATAATTGCATGCTATATAGAGTTGGGTGTATGTTGGCTTGTGTAGCCTTGTATTGATGTGTGCTTGCTAGGATAGTCTTGGTTAGGCCTAGTAAGACTTGCTGGGTTAGGACATGACCTAGTTTGACCTAGTTTGACTAGTGCAGTTGACCAGAGTTGACCAAGGGTTGACTTTGGCCTAGTTTGACCTAGATTCATGTAGAATGCATTGTAGTGCTTTATATTACCCTTCTGGACATGTTGTGACTTATGCAGTTCTAAATAGGAGCCAGATACCTCTCCTCGGACAGTACATTTTCTTCAGACATTCAAATACGAGGCGAGTACATTTCTGATCATTTCATAACTTGCTTAGAATTATATTCCTGCTCTAGTTTACCTTATTTGATGCTGTCATGATATTATCACGGATTGGTACTATATGGATCCCTACATTGAGATGTTATCCCCCTCGGGAGCATCGGATACATTGTGTCATGTGTTTTGTGTACATCATGTATTCCTCGTTCTCATGTTATTCATGTTTCTCATGTGCTTCATGCTCGTTCATGCATGCTCGTGTACTCTCATGTGCTCTCATGAATCGATCATGTTTTCCATGTATCTCATGTATAACCTATATTGCATGTGCACTCATTTATGAGCCTTCATGTGAATTTCATGTGCACCCATTTATGGGCCCCCCATGTGAACTTTATGTGCACTCATGTATGAGCTCTTATGTATACTTCATGTGCACCCATTTATGGGCTTCATGTGAAAACCATGTACGTAACATAACTTGTTTGGATCCTTGTGTAGTGATTGGGGTATGGGAGAGTATAAATAGTCATGTGAACAATTCCAAAGTAGTATAGCCATCTGCGCCTCTTTAGTATAGTCATGTGCAAATCCAGCCGTTCACATGTCGACTTTGTACTCTAAATTACTAGTCACTGGTAGCTCTCTACTTATAGTAGATATTTCTATTACAGTTCTCTCTCTGTTTACATCATGTACTTTCTTTCAGTTTCATGTATCGTACTCTCTTGCATGTTTATATTCTCTAACCTGTTATGATCTGCGTGAGATGTATTGTGCTCGCTTCTGTCCTGACTGGACCTGTTGACAAATTTTGCAGATAGCTTGGAGATTGCCTGCTAGCCTAGAGAAGACACTTTAGAGGTTGTTTAGATAGTTATTTTATTTGTTTGGAGTTGTATTTACTTTGTGGATTACTGTATTTGAGTTTTGAGATGTATTTCTGGGTTTATGTATCTTAGACACTTAGACTTCTATCTCCTGTATCTCTTTTGGATTTCATGTTTTATCTATCTTTATCATGCTCTACCTTAGATGTGATTGAGACTATATCTGCTATGTCACTCCCATTCGGGGAGTATAAACTGTTTAGTCTTATACTGTTAGATGCATTGAGACCTAGGACAGCGTTCTACCGCCGACACTGCGGCGTAGGTTGGGCGTTTTTACGTTCTCGTGCCCTAACTCTAGGGTGCGGGTCGTGACAGTATGCTTGTAAGAGATTTCACATGTTGCTATGCTAAGAATAAGAAAAGAGTTAACCTGTATGCTAAGAAGAAGAATTGTTGTATGCTAATAAGAAATGACATGATGCCTTGTTAAGAAATTAATGTTGTCTTGATCGATAAAATGTTGCCATATTAAATCAATGAGTTGATGTTGTGCTAAATTAGAGATGTGTCTCGAATGAATGAACTGTTGCCATGCGTAATAAGAAAAGGAAAGTGAATGTTTACATATCCCTGATTAGAGTACGATTATCAAGAGTAGAGTTTATGCTTGTTGTTATCATGCTTGCTTAAACAGAGATTGTTTATTGTCCCCCGATTGTTGCTATAAAGAAAGAGATGTACAAAGAAGGCACATTGTTCTGTTAAAAGAGATGATTTGGCTTGTCCGTATAGAGAAAAGAGTAGAGCTATTAGCTCGATACATGAAAAAAAAGATGATAATGTTTACAAGTTGCTCGATTGATGCATGATAGTTTTATCTGATAGCTTCATTTGCATTGGTTTTGGACAACTTGTGCACAATTATAGATCCTCACGACCGGTTCCAGGGCACCAGAACTGTTCGGGCTAGGGGGTAGAGTAATACCCTACGGTAAAGAGACCAAAGGGTGTATAGAGTGTCCACTAGCGACGAGCTGAACCCAAGAGTCACAGCGGCTAAATCATGGGTTTTCCATGGACCATCATATAGATAAGGGTCGGTTGGTGAAGAGCTGAACCATGCGCACAGTTGCTAGTATATGCGTTATCAGTACAAGCTGACCCGGAGCGTCACAACTACTGTCTACGTATATATTAGTGCAGAGCTGAGCCTTGCGTCACAGCTGCCAATCGAGTTGCATGCGAAGGCAAAAGAATATTTTGTTGAGAGCTAACGATGCAGAGATGAACAGAGAACAATGTTAGTTTTATCATGTTTATGCTAATCCTTGTCTTATGCAGGGATGGACGGTCGACTATGGTAAGAATCCCTTACAAGTAATACATATGTATTGTTTAAGTCTTTGACATGAATTGCTTGAAGAGATTTATCTATGCAATGAAATGATATGTCCCCTTTAGAGTAGAGATATGATATCGTGCTTATAATTTTCCCTATGAGTCGCTTAAACAGAGAAATGAATATGCTCATGAAACACGCTGTGTACTCCACAGAAATGAATAGTCCCTTGTATACTTGACATGAAATGTAAAGAAATGAACGGTTGCTTTTCAAAGATGTTTTCAAAAGAGATGTAAACTGACTCTGTATGCATGGAATGAACATAGGTAAAAGTAGCAAGATCATATCACAAGAAAATATTTTCTCACTAAATGAATAGTGATCGTTTCAGAAGAATGTAGCCCTTTATTCATAATTCACCAGTATACTGATATACTACCCATCATCAGTCTGCATACAGGTGCAATATGCATCGAGAAGGATAGTCTGAAGCGATATGGGAACTGGATTATTATAATCTGTATATTTCTGAGAGAATATAAACATTGTATCAGAGAGAAATGAGAGCTTGTAATCTGTTCAAATGAAATCAATAAAGAGTATTGTTTCTTGTTACCATTGTGTTCAATGCATATATTCTGAAATATGTCCGCTGCTGCTTCAATTATCTGCTATATGTTCTGCTGTATTATTGTCAACCTTGTCTATCTTGTCTTGTTACAGGTCTTGGCCTTGTGCAAGCGCAACTTAGACTTGCACGGCATCACGCCTTAGCGAGAACGATCGATCTCAAAGAGTCTGAAACGAGGACGAAAGGATTCTACGGGATCGGGGCATGACAGAATGGTATCTGAGCAACACGATCCTCTGGCCAATTATTGAATTCATAGATTTTCTCCTGATCAAATTTTTTTTACCTATTCGATATCAATAATGAGATGAACGTTCCATACAATAAGTTCGTAAATATTTTTATGATGTCGGCATATGTTTTATCGATTTGATGGATTGAGATTGAAATGCTTTATTGAACAAGAGTTTTGATATGATCTGAATTAAGAGTTTTATGGATTTATGATGGCGAAGGATGAGGACTATCGCTGCTATGGATATCATAAGTTTCTCCTTAAGTTTCAAGGACGAAACTTCTTCTCGGTGGGTAATTATGTAGTACCTCGCTCCGCGAAGGCACTAGATAGACAGAAAGATCGGATTGCTGGCTCTGCAAGAAAAGACGATTGATCTGGGTGAGTGGACAAAGACTCATTTTATGATTCGCTTGCGCCTAATAAGAATCAGAGTTTTTGAATGAATATTGTTGCTAATAACAAGATGGTAATCATTGAGTATGCTTGTAAGAAATTTCACATATTGCTATGCTAAGAATAAGAAAAGAGTTAACATGTATGCTAAGAAGAAGAATTGTTGTATGCTAATAAGAAACGACATGATGCCTTGTTAAGAAATTAATGTTGCCTTGATCGATAAAATATTGCCATGTTAAATCAATGAGTTGATGCTGTGCTAAATTAGAGACGTGTCTCGGATGAATGAACTATTGTCATGCTTGATAAGAAAAGAAAAGAGAATGTTTACATGTCCCTGAATAGAGTATGATTATCAAGAGTAGAGTTCATGCTTGTTGTTATCGTGCTTGCTTAAACAGAGATTGTTTATTATCCACAGAGATTGTTTATTATCCCCCGATTGTTGCTATAAAGAAAGACATGTACAGAGAAGGCACATTGTGCTGTTAAAAGAGATGATATGGCTTGTCCATATAGAGAAAAGAGTAGAGCTATTGGCTCGATACATGAAAAAGAAGAAGATGAAAATGTTTACAAGTTGCTCGATTGATGCATGATAGTTTTATCTGATAGATGTATTTGCGTTGGTCTTGGACAACCTGTGCACGAGTATAGATCCTCATGACCGGTTCTGGGGAACCGGAGCCGTTCGGCCTAGGGGGATAGAGTAACACCCTGCGGTAAAGAGACCAAGTGGTGTATAGAGTGTCCACAAGCGACGAGCTGAACCCAAGAGTCACAGCAGCTAAATCATGGATTTTCCATGGACCATCATATAGATAAGGGTCGATTGGTGAAGAACTGAACCATGCGCACAGTTGCTAGTATGTGCGTTATCAGTACAAGCTGACCCGGAGCGTCACATACGTATATATTAGTGCAGAGCTGAGCCTTGCGTCACAGCTGCCAATCGAGTTGCATACGAAGGCAAAAGAATGTTTTGTTGAGAGCTAACGATGCAGAGATGAACAGAGAACAATATTGGTTTAATCATGTTTATGCTAATCGTTGTCTTGTGCAGGGATGGACGGTCGGCTATGGTAAGAATCCCTTAAAAGTGATACATATGTATTGTTTAAGTCTTTGACATGAATTGCTTGCAGAGATTTATCTATGCAATGAAATGATGTCCCCTTTAGAGAAGAGATATGATATCATGCTTATAATTTTCCCTATGAGTCGCTTGAACAGAGAAATGAATATGCTCATGAAAAACGCTGCGTAGTCTACAGAAATAAATAGTCCCTTGTATGCTTGACATGAAATGTAAAGAAATGAACTGTTGCTTTTCAAAGATGTTTTCAAAAGATAAGTAAACTGACTTTGTATGCATGGAATGAACATAGGTAAAAGTAGCAAGATCACATCACAAGAAAATATTTTCTCACTAAATAAACAGTGATCGTTTCAGAAGAATGTAGCCCTTTGTTCACAATTCACCATGTGAAACCCGTAAAATTTTAGTTAATTAATTGAATAATTTAATTAGCTAATTATTATTCTACATCATTATTAATTGTTAATTTAGAAAAATTGTATTTTTAGAAAAATTATCATTCCTAGATTTTTAGTGTTGGACCAGACCCGTCCCGAACCCATCTTGAAAGCATTTCGAAAACCGAACCCAAATTTTGGCCTTTCCTGAAAAAAATATTTTAGTATATAGTTATATCATTTTTCTTATTTAAAGAAATAAAATACTTTTATTATAAACTCATTAACTCTCTTAACTCACTCATTTCCTTCCACCAGGGAAAGGAAACCTTTCCTTTCTGTTTTCCCAAACGGCCAATGGCCGAGCTCACTGTCGAAACTCCCATGGCCTCATCGGCTTCCCGAAACCGCCAGCACCCTTTCTTTTCCCCTTCCCGTAACTTCCAGTTCATTTCCCCTATAAAACCCCCATCTCTCTCTCCCTCTCCATCACCTTCTCATTTATTTTTCTAAATTTTCCAAGCCCTAGATCTAAACCGAGCCCTCGGCGACCCCGACCGCGCCCTTCCGGTGATCTCCGACGCCGATCCAGCGCTCGGCCGCCTCCCTTCGGCGCCAGTTGTAGGTCCTAAAAAATCAAGTTGCATCAATCAACAAAGTCAAAAAATTAAGATATACATCATTTTAATGAACTGCGCAGATAACAGATTGCGCACTCTTCAGATTGCGCATACTTGATTGCGCACACTCCCAACTGCGCAGGCTGACGTGGCAAAAGTCATCAATACCTGACACAATCAAATCTTTATGACAACTGACAGCACGAAAAACGAGGAGACTGTTCGTTTATTGTGCCACACAACGCTCGAGGACGGCTGACAGCTGGAAGCGCAATCCATTCCTGCGCAGTCTATGCCTGCGCAATCCATTCTTGCGCAGTCTAAGTCTGCACAATCCAAAGCCTGCGCAATTCAGATGGCGTACTCTATCAACATAACTGATAAAGTACACGTGGCATTCATTCCATCAATTGCTCATTATGTGGCAACTGTCTATACACGATCATGCGCATTTCAATCAAATGATGCCATGTGTTCAAGGCAGTTGGCTCATAATCCAGTAACTGCTTGCGCAGTCCATTGTTGCGCAATCTAACTGCTGCGCAATCCATCCTGCGCAGTCCAGAATAACTGAAAGTTAGTTATTTCCAGAACTCTATAAATAGAGTTTCAAATCTCCAATAAAGGGGCAGGTATCATGCATCAGAAATCAGAGATCAGAGAGTCCAGGAGTTCTTGCCCAAGTGCTGCTGCATTCTTCCGAGGCTTTTGCCTTCAACATCCGAGGCTTTTGCCTTCAGTTTCCAGAGTTGTCTTCAACTTCAAAGGCTTCGTCTTCAAAGTTCACATCGTCCAAGGGATAAAGCAATCGTCTTCTAGATTGGATTTCTACAGTTGTAATTTTCCCAGAATTCTTGTAATCTTATTACACAGTTTGTATCAATAAAGGTTCACACTTTTGTTTTTGCAAACAAAATGGCGACTCTGCTGGGGATAACTTTCTCTTCCGACGAGGAAGTAGCAACTCAATGTGACGTAGCGTCTATCGGGAAGACGCAGAAGACACTGGTTGTTAAAGTCAACCAGACAGCCTACGAGGCTATGCTCAACTCCAAAACCACTCCCCGTACTGCAGCCACTTCTGCCAAGAGCAAAGTGTGTTCAGTATGGGTCTCCAAGACTGCTGCACAATCTGGCAGTTTTGCCACCAAGGATGCTGCACATTCTGTTACGCAATCTGCTAGCCAGATTAGTGCACAATCTGCTGTGCCAACTGTTGCACAGTCTGTCTCAACCACTGTTGTACAATCTGTTTCAACCACTGCTGTGCAATCTGTTGCAGCTGTTGCACAAGCCACTTCATATGCTGCCTTGTCAAAATACAAGACTCCTATGACCCTGGCGCAGTTGGCAGTAGCTTTTCCGGCGCAAACCAACATTCCAGCAACTAAAGTGCATCCCAAGCACTCTAAAGCAAGAACTCCTGATGCGCAAACCACAGCTTCTGTGGTCAAAACCAGTACACTTCCTACCAAAGCTTCTAATGCACATGTGGCCAGTGCGCCATCCATCCATGCGCAAACTAAGCCTGCCCAACCCAAGAGTAACAGCCCTTTGGCTAAACTCTCCTCCTCTCATAACAAAGGCAAAACACTTGCTCCTCTTAAGCACTCTGCCATTCCAGCAAAATCCGCTGGGGGTAGTCCTTTGGCTATTCCTCTTCCTCCTCAAAAAGGAAAAGGCCCGTTGGTCTTTTCTCAAACTTCCTTGTCTCATGACTTGGAAGACAACAGAGGGAAAAGCTCTTTAGCTAACCCTTCTTCACAAAATAAAGGAAAAGGCCCCTTGGTCTTTTCTCAGTCTTCTTCGGTCTTTACCGTAGAAGATCAATCTGAACGTGCTTCGGCACCAATCAGTACAAGAACTCCTCCAAATAAGGATTCTTCTTTCCTTCATGACAAGGGAACTTGTACTGATCAAAGAGGTATTCTGCCTACCCCGGTAGCAGAATTCCAAGACCTCCCAACTTTCAAGATATCCCGTTCCAAACAGGGAAAACTGTTGGTATCTCAAACAGAAACCCCTGGGGGTGAATTTGCAGATCTAAGAACATATCTTAACAGGCCAACTTCGGCAAAACGTAAACAACCTATGCCGAAGGTCAAACCTCAAAGACAAGCTTCCAGGAACAAAAATCCTGACACCTATGCCAATGAGGTCAGCACTTCCTTGTACACACAGGGGATAAAACATTTGAAGAATCGGAACCATGTTCCGAATGTTGTTAAAGAACACATTCCTCGAACCTTTCCTCGTCCTGGCATGGTTTCTGATCTCCAAGAACATCTCAAGCAAAAATGGGATAATGCCTCAATTCTTTCAGTTCAATCATCTAATCATCATTGCAATCATAAAGTCATCATCCAATGTTGTTGTCAAACAACAAAGCGATCTGTCTTCGATCGTTTGACTTTTGCTAAAACCGAACCGATGTCAGAGGATGAAGACGAAGTCATGTATGCTTCTGTTAACATGACTTCCCGAGACACTGGGGGTAGAAAGTGTTCTAAGCATGGCAAACCTCGCAAACCAAGCCAGCGGTATTTGGATCTACTCCAAGAATCTTCCGAAGGATTATTCCAACATACCCGTTCCCGAAGCCGAGATACAATCGGTCAAAGGAATCTTCCTCAGGATTCTTCAGGTTATATTCCTACTTCTCAGTCAGGAGACGACTCTTTCTCCGACTATGATGCATACAGTGAAAGTTCTGAATGGACAGTATCCTCTACTGTACCAAGAGAAGTGACAGCTTATGTTGTCAATGAAGACCCAGATGCTTCAACTTCTGCAAATCAAGAACAGTGAATTGCTGCTCTAGAAGATAAACTAAAGACCATGGTTGAAATGGTCGCCAGTATGCATTCTATTATTGTGGCACAACATGCCACACCACCGACTGTACCGGCTGCGAGTCCTGAAATCATAGCTTCATCGGTGCCTGTCAATGCTGGGCTGGGGGTAGTATCTCCTCAAATGCCTCCTGTACAAGTATAAGTTCAAACTACACCCAGTCAGTCAGGGGCTGGGGGTAGTGCTTCCTCCTACCACTCTGACTCAGCCGGCTCCTTCTTCATCATCTGAAGATGCCAATGAAGCTGTCAAACTCTTACGAACTCAGTTCGAAGCTTTCAAAGAGAAGGACAACTTGCAAAGGTTGGGAATCAAGCAGCCTTACCCAGTTGAATGGAAGGAAGTTCCATTTCCTCCCAAATATAAAATCCTAACAATCTCTCTCTTCGACGGCAGTACCTCACCAAGCCAGTTCATCAATCATTTTGAGGTAATAACTGTTCAACTCCAACCAAATGACGCTCTTCTTACCAGAGTATTTGTCGGTTGTTTAGCCGGCGTAGCATACGACTGGTACAGAAGTTTGCCCGATGGTTGTATTACTTCTTTTTCAGTTCTCAAGCAAATCTTTCTGGAACGATTCTATGAGGGATTCAATGACATGACTATGTCTGCCCTCAATAAAATCAAACAGAGACAAAATGAAACTGTTGAGAGTTTCATTGAGCGGTTCCGCCGAGAAGCCTTAAAGATGCCTCCAGGGACTCCTACTGCTGTTACCATAGACACCTGCAAGGCAAACCACTTGCCTATCATCAGCATGTGGACAGGGTCAACTCAATTCCAAGATTGGCCATCTTTCATCGTCAACGCCAAAGCAGCTGAAGTGAGTGCTGAAAAGTTCAAACAACTGGGGGTACAAATGTCTAATCCAGATCGGGATAAACATCAAACATCAGGCGGCGGTAATCGTCAGAACAACCGCAAGAACAAGGAAACTCTGAACATTAATCTGAAAAGCAAAAAATCCTTGGCTGTCAACGTAGCTCCGCCTACGTCTACTTCCACTCCTTCTGCACCTCAACCGAGGGAACCTCGTCCTAAGGTAGAGTATTCTTTTGACGAGAATGATACCATAAGCATCTTCGATTGCTTACTCAAAAGCAACAAGATCCAGCTCCCAGACCCAAAGAAGCCTGATGAAGTCGGTAAGACCGATCATCCTAAGTATTGTGTCTACCACCGATTCATTGGACATCCTACTCGAGCATGTTATGTGCTCAAGGGCAAGATCCAAGAGCTTGTCAATGCTGGCATAGTCACTCTTCAGCAAGATGAGAAAACTGTTACCGCTAACATGGTCTCGGTCCAATTCGGTAATTTTCTCCCGCAGATGATACAGTATGGTGTCATTCCCATTCCAAAAACTACTCTTAAGATTGAAAATCTTCATTCTCCACCAAATGAAGGTCTCGTTCCTTTGTCTCTTGACAATGGCATGGTCATATGGATCCATCCCGATCTTGCTTCAGAGTTTGAGGTTCCCTCTTCTTCTAAGAAGAAAGGCCGTTCCAAAAACAAGACAAAGATTTGCAACATGGTGTCTTTTGACCCCATAGTTGATGAAGAAATCCTATTGGGCACTAGATCAGGGAAAGCTTATCTGAAAGATTACCCTGAAACTCAAGAGAATCCTGCCTCTTCTTCTGAACCTGCTCCAGCACAACCTGCTACTATTGAAGAGATCCCATCTACATCCTCACCGATTGTAGTACCCATTCCTCCCAAGCCAGTGGTTGCTGACAAAGGCAAGCAACAAGTCCGATTTGATAAACCCTTGAAGAAATCATCCCCTACTGGACTTGAAAAGCCTTACAACTTTGATATATTGGCTCAACTGGCTAATACACCAGCAAGGTTGTCTATCTTTGAGCTCTTGCGTCTTTCCAGGAAGACACGAGAAACTCTAAGTGAAGCTCTCATGCAAGCTGAGACTTGTCTAGCTCTTCTCAAGAAGCCAGAAGCAGAGCCTGTCTCTTGTCTTCATTGTCATAGTGTTCTGGAATTGATTCCAAACATTACTTTCACACAAGAAGATATGCTGATGGAAGACAACAGGCACGATCGTCCCCTCTACTATACAGGATATGTCAACTCGATGAAAGTGGATCGTATCTTGATAGATCCAGGATCTGCTCTCAGCATTATGCCAAAGACAATGCTCGATGCTTTGAAAATCCCTGTGCATAGCCTCTCCCATACAATCACTACTATCTTGGGATTCAATCAAGGGAGAAGCGAACATTTGGGCAAGATTCGCTTAAAATTCCAAATAGGCAATCTTTGCACAAAGGTTACCTTCTATATTATTGACAACCATGGTTGTTCTTACAATACTCTATTGGGGAGGCCATTCCTACATGAGCACAATATTGTTCCATCAACTCTTCATCAATGTTTCAAATATGTTGATGATAAAGGAGAGGTACAAAAAGAGGTTGCTGATCTCTATCCCTTTAAAGGCGTTGAAGCATACTGCAACGACGCTCGTATGTACAAAGATGAATTCATGAAGGTTGTGCTAGCCTTAGACACCGAAGAAGAACAAGAAGCAATGCTCACTCTTATCATACCTGTCAAAGGGCGAGTTTCTCATCCTCAGTCTTCTAAACCACTGGCTATTCACTTACCAGCCCAAAAGAAGTCAGTTGATGCTGATAAAAATCAAAGGGAGCTCACCTCTTCTGAGCCACTTGTTATCGATTTACGTCGTAACAAGGACAAAAAGCAGCTCACTTCTTCTGAGCCACTTGTTGTTGATCTCACTCACAACAAGGAAAAAAGGTCCTCTGAGCCACTTGTTATTGACCTCCGTCGTAACAAGCCTCCTCCACGTTCTTCTTCTCCCCCTCTTGTAATCAATCTGACCAAGCTTGTTAAGGCTAAAGGTCCTGTTGTAAATACTAATGTACAAATTAATGAAAAAGCATCTACTTTTCAGTATACTGATGTTATTTATCATACTAAATACTATTTGGATATATTAGATAGCTTCCAATCCTTTACAATGGGAGTTGTACAATCTCTTCAAACAGAAGTCTCATTTGAAGATCCAGATGATTCTTACCGTATTGTCCATTCTCGAAAGAAAGGCGAAAGTCCAATACTCTTTAGTAAAGGACCGGAACAACAATTCAGCTATATGGATGATAGCAAGAGTAACGATACAGGACGTCTTCAACTCCGTTGTTACAGTCAACAATCAAAAGACATCATCCGAAAAATGGGCTATGACTTTAAAAGTGGTCTCAATTACGGTAAAGGTAGACGAACTCCTATTCGTACTACTGTTCCGAAAGGAAAGTCAGAAATGTTTTATAGCAGGACTAAAAAAGGACTTGGATATGTTTCCCCTCCAATTTTATCCCCAGCGGTCTCTGACTCCGACAGTGAAGAACGTTCTAATTCTTCTGATTCCAGATCTTGGGATTCTGACACGAGCATCGGTGAAGTCCATCGGCTGGTCGTATCATCTAATATGGTCTCCGTCGAACTTCCAGAAAGTTATGACGAGGATGTTGAAGAAAATCCTGAAACAGATCCTTGGGCTCGGCATATGGACAATCAATGGGTACTTCGCTTTGAATAACGAGAACCTCCTACTGAAGATCAATTAGTTCAAGTTGACGTAGGGGAAAGTGGGTCACCTCGTCCAATCTTCATCAGCAAGAATCTTCCAGAAACAGACAAACAAGAGTTGATTCTTCTTATTAAAGAATATATTGATGTCTTTGCTTGGAGTTACGAAGACATGCCAGGTTTAGATCCCAAGATTGCTACACACAAACTGAATATTTTGCCCAATGCAAAACCAGTTAAGCAGCAACAACGGCGTTTTAAACCAGAAATGATGGACGTGATCGATGATGAAGTCAAGAAGCTCATTGCTTGTGGCTTCATTCGAGAAGAACAACATCCTGACTGGGTGGCCAACTGTCACCCCCAGTTTCCAGAAATAGAGGTATTTTTGTAATTTTTCACTTTAAAAAATATTTTAGAATTATTTATTTATTATTTGTATTATTTTGGGGTTATTTGAATCGGGTTCGAATTTCAACTCATTCCGACTTGTTTTGACTTGTTTCGAGGACCCGGGGTTGTTTTGACCTTAGCGGGCCCACACACTAGCTAGACATGGCCCACAATATTACCATCAAAAGTTAGAGGGATTAATCATGACCCCATGGATTAGGTTAGACCTAATTAGAACTTTAGATTTATATTTTTAACCCCCAAACCCTAAGCAACCTTGTAAGGAGCTAATAAAACAATAGGAGGGCAAACTTGTAAATAGGAAAAAGGGGGTTTTGGACTATACTTGGCTAGCCACATATGTAGGGGGTGGGTAGGAGAGAGAAAACCACTTTCTTTTGTTCTCATCCACTTCTTCTTCTTCTTCTCCAAGGGTTCTTGCCATTTTGAGAGCTCCACCATTGTTCCTTCTCCAAAAGAATAGGTAATCTCTTCTCGAAATTAGTTTTCCCTCTCATGTGGAATGATTAGGAACCCATAGTTGCATCAATCAACAAAGTCAAAAAATTAAGATATACATCATTTTAATGAACTGCGCAGATAACAGACTGCGCACTCTTCAGATTGTGCATGCTTGATTGCGCACACTCCCAACTGCGCAGGCTGACGTGGCAAAAGTCATCATTACCTGACACAATCAAATCTTTCTGACAACTGACAGCACGAAAAACGAGGAGACTGTTCGTTTATTGCACCACACAACGCTCGAGGACGGCTGACAGCTGGAAGCGTAATCCATTCCTGCGCAGTCTATGCCTGCGCAATCCATTCTTGTGCAGTCTAAGTCTGCGCAATCCAAAGCCTGCGCAATTCAGATGGCGCACTCTATCAACATAACTGATAAAGTACACGTGGCATTCATTCCATCAATTGCTCATTATGTGGCAACTGTCTATACACGATCATGCGCATTTCAATCAAATGATGTTATGTGTCCAAGGCAGTTGGCTCATGATCCAGTAACTGCTTGTGCAGTCCATTGTTGCGCAATCCATCCTGCGCAGTCCAGAATAACTGAAAGTTAGTTATTTCCAGAACTCTATAAATAGAGTTTCAAATCTCCAATAAAGGGGCAGGTATCAAGCATCAGAAATCAGAGGTCAGAGAGTCCAGGAGTTCTTGCCCAAGTGCTGCTGCATTCTTCCGAGGCTTTTGCCTTCAACATCCGAGACTTTTGCCTTCAGTTTCCAGAGTTGTCTTCAACTTCAAAGGCTTCGTCTTCAAAGTTCACATCGTCCAAGGGATAAAGCAATCGTCTTCTAGATTGGATTCCTACAGTTGTAATTTTCCCAGAATTCTTGTAATCTTATTACACAGTTTGTATCAATAAAGGTTCACACTTTTGTTTTTGCAAACACCAGTTTCTCGAGCGGCCCCGTCGCTGTGGTTTTCGCGGCCATCGACCGACCGACCCCTCGCGGCCACCTTCTACCGCTGCTGTTCCGATTTTGCAGCACCCCGTGAGCCCCGATCCGGCCGCCTGTACTTGATCCGCTGTCCGCAGCCCCTTGCGGGTCTCGATCCTCTCCCCGTGGCTGTCGCGTTCGTGCTATTCCAGCGTTGTTCGTGTGCTTCTAGAGTTTTTTGAGTTCGCATAGATTTTTTGTTTTCTCCTCTTTTTCATCTGAGAGCTCTAGCCGAGCACCCCAGGTATTTTTCGTGTCCTCGTGTCCCTCATATTGTGTCGATGATGACATGGTCTCCGATTCGTGGATTCGGATTTTCCGAATTCCCTTCAGAATGATTTTGTGGTTTTAGGATTCTATTGTTTGTTAGTTCTGTGGTTCTCGGAAATTTTCGAATAGAGTTCAGGATGTTCCATACGTGGTTCTGTAGCTTTTGGTTCCCGAAATTCATTTCAGATTCTTCGGTTATTTCGGAATTCATGCTGTGATGTTTAGTGTTCTGGTTTCTTTTCGGATGTGGTTCTGATTATTCTAATTTCGATATGGAGTAGTCGGACTTGCTTCCGATTTCGAGTTCGATAGATTTGGAGTTTGGATTCTCGAACTCGGGATTTAAGCTCTGTTAATTCATCTTATATATATAAATGGCTTTGAAAAGGATTTTGGTTATGTATTGGCGTTTGGAATATTTTGGTTGTATTTTCTCAGATTGGGTTGTCCCAGTTATAGAGGAAGTGCTGCCCAAATTTTCGGAAATATATTTTTAAAGTCTTGAATAAAATTATTTTCAAATCCTAGCTAAATGCAAACGAAACCGGTCATTCCGGACGTTGAGGCATAAGCTAGAATTCAACCTCAGATTTTATGACCAAGTCTGAGACGCATTTTAATACTTTTTTTAATTTATTATTATTTTTAGAATGGACTATCGCTGGTAGTATTTTGGTACAGGGCTTCGGCCTGCTGTTGGACCGTTCGCGGCACTCAGAGCTCACCTTTAAATTTAGTTAATTTATGTAAAAAAATTGTAAGGACATAAGTCCAAGTTTTTTTCTATTTTTGTGGAATTGTAGTATTAAGTAGTTTTTCCTTTTATTTTCTAGATTGTTGATTTGTAGGTAACGCGTAAACGGTAAACTAAATATTTATTTTTATAGAAAAATTAATAAGAGTTTTCTCACATTAAAAATAATAAGATTTCAAGTTTGTAACCTAGAAAAATTTCATGATTTCTCATTAAAAGAAAAAATAACTATTATATATATATATATATATATATATATATATATATATATATATATATATATATATATATATATATATTACAAAATATGAAGTTTTGCCAAATAATTGAAAATTGCGAAGTTTCCAATAAAAATGTTAACTTGATTTTCCCTCGTTAAATTAATAACTTGAATCGCATCGATAAACGTGTTTTGTTTATAACAACATAAAATTTGACTAGGATCAAATTTAGAGATTGTAACTAGCACACCTAGATCTGGTTCAATTTTGGTTCTAAGACAGAACTTCTCTAATGTAGGATTTCAAGGACGAGTCTGATTTCCTTTCCCGAAACCGACTTTTCAACCCAGTCATAAACAAAGGCAAGTACGGTTGTGTTTATTTTTCAATTTAGTTAATAATGGTAATATTGCAAGATTAAACCACATTGCTACACGAAACTCTCTTCTAGAGTATTGATTGTTATTGATTGTGGGATTGGGGAATAGTGTAGTGTATTATGACCAATATCCCTCATATGGCATATTGATTGTGCGAGCTTACCTCTCTTACACACGGGGATAAGCCGTATCGTATCACTAGGATACTATTGTACAACCCAAGCCGGTCATAAGCATTACATACTCAAATCACATTGTTTTCAATTGTGGAAAATTGTTGGAAAATATTGTTCAAGTATTTTAACTGTTTAAACTGCAAATTTCTAATTATTAGTTAAATTGTGAAATTTTTATAATTGTACTTTGCTCCTTTTCTGACTGGATCCCCCACCCCAATAGGTTCCTTTGATGAAGCTGAGCTATTGATAAATAGCTACTACGATCCGGTGCTTTATCTAGCTGTTCTGCCAGAGTCCCATTAAGAGGACGATGATTCTGTGGCTGACGAGCCAACTGCCTAGATGATGTTTTTCCTTACTAGTTTGATGTGTTGAATAAAAAAAAAGACAGTTTTATTTTATCAGTTGTATTAAATGAACGTTTTGTTGGACAAGTTTTTTATTCAAAATTTAGATGTTGTGACAAAATAGATTGTGTTGTTGTGATTACCTGCATTTGGATACAGCTTACTGCCGCCGTCTCACAACGGTGCAGGCTGGGCATGATCCGATTCGACCCAACAATTTGGGATCGGATTGTGACATGTTTTTAGTTGTGGCCCATACAGGTCTGATCAACAACTTAGGTAAACATATCTAGAAATATTTAGAACACTAGAACATTAATTTGTCACAACATAGGACCGATATATATTATAAATAAATATTTTGTTTGTTATAGACTGGTAGGCTACCTTGCTTATGTTTTGCAATCCTAAACCTTCCAGAGTATGGCCACCAATCCTGCTGGCGATGGGATGTCATCACCCGATCACACCCCACCTCCTCAATCGAGTCCGGATACTACACCCTGGCAGCTGACCGATCGTCCCCATAATGCACTAGCACCCCGTAGATTTTACACTACTACTCAAGTGTTAGATCCTACATCTTTCCAGACTGAAAAACAAGCTCCTATGGTAGTGCCCGATCCAGCTGCCCCACCAGTGCCCGTAAACCCCACCGACCTCGTAGGCCTACTACGAGGAGTGCTTGAGGCACAGAGAACTCAAGCTGAAGCTCATCGCGAACAGACGGCGATTATGAGAGAAGGCATGGAGAATGCCCATAATGTGGCTATGGCTGCACTGGAGAGAGGAGAAGCAGCCCAAACTGAACCAAGGCCGGCTAAAGTCGGAGATATCGAGAAATTTAAGAGGCTGGGCCCTCGACCTTTCAAAGGAACCGAGGGAATCATTTATGCTGACGAATGGCTCGACAGTATGGAGCGTCTCTTCAGCGTTGCTCAACTTTCTGATGATCTCCAAGTTGAAGCTGTGGGACTCCAACTGTTAGATGTAGCCAGCACCTGGTATCGGAATGAACCCCGACTCCAGGACAGGCAGCTTGACTGGAACACCTTCAAGAGGTTGTTCCGCAGGAAGTTCTTCCCAACATCAGAGTTGCGGGAGATGAAAAGATAATTCCAGAATCTGAAGCAAGGGAACATGACTGTTGGAGAATATGCGGCCGAGTTTGGTCAACTTAGTCACTTTGCCAAGAACTTGGTTGCTGACCCCGCCGATCGTGCTAAAAGATTCAGGTATGGACTGAGGGAAGAGATTCGTACTCCTGTGATCGCAGGCGGCGCCAAGACGTATGAAAGGATCTTAATACTAGCTCAGGATATAGAGAAGAGTCAGCCTGCTCGTTCAAAGAGGGAGTATTATGGAACTAGCAACTTTCAGAATAACCAGAGGAGGCCCAATCACAACAATAACAACAGGCCTTCGTACCACCAGCAGCAACACCATCAGGCGAGGACCAATGATAGAGCACCTCAGAAGCAGATTCCTGTCTATGATTTCTGCAAGAGGCCAGGGCATCAGTCGAATATCTGCGGGAAGAGGCTAGGACACTGCCTAGTCTGTGGGTCTGCCACCCACCAAGTGAGGGACTGCCCCACGGCCTTCAACCGGACTAGAACAACATCGCAGAAGGCTCTCCTACCCACTCTGTAACAACAGTTTGGGCAGCATCAACAGAAGACTGGGTGAGCTTTTGCCCTAACAGCATATGAGCAAGAACCAGAGCAGGAACCTACCACTGATGTCATCGCAGGTTTTATTATGTGCATTCACATCCTGCTTTTGCATTATTTGATTTGGGTGCATCGCATAGCTTCATATCATCAAAATTCATCTCTGCACGCCACCTAGTTACGGGTTTTAGCAAGAAGATATGTAGAGTTATGACTGGTGGTGGACCCATACCCATCACTGAGACCTGTAACTGCCCTATAACAATATCTGGACACAACTTCTTAGCACCCTTACTTGTGATGCCCTTACCTAACTATGATGTAGTCCTAGGAATGGACTGGTTAAGTAAACAGCATGCGTTGATAGATTGTCACAGAGGATGTGTAGTCTTCAGCCCACCTGGAGAGCCGGAGTTTGAAATCTCTCGAGCTCCGAAAGATATGGAGGGTATTACGTACTCCTCTATCACCGAAGAACCTGGACCTCCTCACCCGATTATAGCAAAATTCATGGATGTCTTCCCTGATAGTCTTCCAGGATTACCCCCAGATCGAGATGTAGAATTCACCATCGACCTAGTTCTCGGCTTTGCCCCTATTTTTCGGGGATGCTACAGAGTCAACCCTAAGGAGGCCAAGGAAATGAAGGACCAGATCAATGAGCTGAAGGCCCTTAGATTTATCAGAGACGGAGCTTCACCCTGGGGAGCACCTGTCTTGTTCGTACCCAAGAAGGACGGGACTGTGCGGATGTGCATCGACTACCGGGCGTTGAACAACATCACCATCAAGAACAAGTACCCTATGCCCCGGATCGATGACCTGTTTGATCAACTCAGTTGAGCTAAGGTGTTTTCGAAGATAGACCTTCGATCTGGCTACCATCAAATCAAGGTCAGGAAGGAGGATATCCCAAAGGCGGCATTCAACACCAAATATGGTCAGTATGAATTTTTGGTTATGCCGTTTGGATTGACGAATGCCCCTATAGTATTCATGAACCTTATGAACAAGATTTTCCATGAATATCTGGATCAGTTTGTTGTTGTCTTCATCGATGACATCCTGATCTACTCGAAGACTGAAGAAGAGCATGAAGAGCACCTGAGGAAAGTTCTGGAAACTTTAAGGAAGGAGAAGCTCTATGGTAAGCTATCTAAATATGAATTCTTCTTAGACAAGGTGGATTTTCTGGGCCATATTGTCACAGAAGAAGGAATTTCGGTGGATCCAAAGAAGATAGCTGCTATTGAGAAGTGGAGTACACCAAGTTCAGTTGCTGAAATCAGAAGTTTTCTGGGCTTAGCTGGCTACTACCGAAAGTTTGTGAAGGATTTTGCCAGGATTGATGAGCCAATGACGAAGCTCACAAGGAAGAACGAATAATTTGTGTGGACTGAAGCTTGCCAGGTAGCATTTGAGGAACTGAAGAAGAGACTTACTACGGCACCGATACTTGCGCTACCCGTGGTACCGGCGGTTTCTCAATCTACAGTGATGCTTCTGGTAAAGGATTGGGTTGTGTTCTTCAATAACATGGAAAAGTAATTGCTTACGCATCTAGGCAATTACGGACTCATGAGAAGAACTATCCCACACATGATTTGGAGCTCGCAGCGGTGATATTTGCTTTGAAGTTATGGAAGCACTACCTCTATGGAGAGAGAGTGGAAATATTTACAGACCACAAAAGTCTTAAATATGTTTTCACTCAGAAGGAGCTGAACATGCGACAGAGACGATGGCTGGAGCTGATGAAAGATTTTGACATCGACTTGCAGTACCATCCAGGTAAGGCTAATGAGGTTGCAGATGCACTTAGTCGATACCCAATGGCGATGTTTTTGACCAAGGAGTGGCATTTACTGGAGGACATAGAGAAGCTTGGACTGGAGATTGTACTGCCTGAAAAGGAAATGAAAAAGCTGAGAAAAGAAGCTATTGTACCAGGAGTTGAATTATCAATGATGCAGTTGCAAGTGTGTTCAAGTCTTATGGACAAAGTCAAGGAGACACAATTTCAAGACGAGACGCTTTGCCAACTCAGAGATCAAGTGCTGGCAGGAACAATCGCCAACGACGGAGCATTGAGGCATGGTACGAGGCTTTGCGTACCAACTGGCAAACTGAGGAACGAGCTGATGCAAGAAGCGCACCAGTCGCAGTATTTCATACATCTAGGAGCTAATAAAATATATCGGGATATGCGTACTGTAGTGTGGTGGTACGAAATGAAGAAGGATGTATCCAAATTTGTGGCTAGATGCTTGATTTGTCAATAAGTGAAAGCTAGCAGGCAGAGACCCGCAGGACTGTTGCAGCCACTGGACATCCTGGAGTGGAAATAGGAACACATAACAATGGACTTTGTGTCAGGACTGCCTCGATCCCAAGGAGGGAAGGATGCCATTTGGGTTATTATGGACCGACTGACAAAGTCAGCTCACTTTATCCCCTTCAAGGTTGGTCTATCCACCGAGAAGTTGGCAGCACTCTACATGCAGCATATCTACCGGATTCATGGAGTTCCGGTAAGTATCATATCTGACAGAGATACTAGATTTACCTCTCACTTTTAGAAGAGTTTGCATGACAGTTTGGGAACACAACTGAAGTTCAGCAACGCCTATAATCCCCAAACTGACGGACAATCGGAGAGAACCATCAAGACGCTAGAAGACATGCTGAAATCTTGCGTCTTGGAATCCAGAGGGTCTTGGGACGACCACTTGCACTTGATAGAGTTTTCCTACAACAATAACTACCAAGCTAGCATCGATATGACACCGTTCGAGGCACTCTATGGACGTCGTTGCCGCACTCCGCTTGCTTGGGATGACGTAGGAGAAAGAGTATTACTTGGATCTGAGATGGTGACCGATGCAGCAGAGAAGGTTAAGGTGATTAGAGACAAGCTCAGGATTGCTCAGGACAGACAGAAGCATTGGGTTAATAGCAGTCGTCGATCATTGGAGTTCGAAGAAGGAGACAGTGTGTTCGTGAAGATCTCCCCTACCAGAGGAACTATCAGATTTGGCAGAGCAGGAAAGCTGAGCCCCAGGTACATCGACCCATTCGAAGTTTTGAGCCGAATTGGAGAAGTAGCGTACCGATTAGCTCTACCAGCTAATCTTGAAGGTGTGCACAACGTCTTTCATGTTTCACAGCTCAGACGCTACATCCCAGATCCGAGCCACATCTTGGACCATTCGGAGCTGGAGATTGGACCTAGCCTTACAGTGCCAGAGAAGCCAGTGGCGATTCTAGACCGAGGTGAAAAGAAAACCAGGAACTCTGTGACGCCTATAGTCAGAGTTATGTGGCAACACAATTCCCCAGGTGAGTCTACTTGGGAGCGGGAAGACGAGATGCGGGAGCAGTATCCGTATCTATTTGAGAACTTAGGTAATTCCTAACCTTATCCTTTAATTTCGAGGATGAAATTTTATAAGGAGGGAAGGTTGTAAAACCAGTAAAATTTTAGTTAATTAATTGAATAATTTAATTAGCTAATTATTATTCTAAATCATTATTAATTGTTAATTTAGAAAAATTGTATTTTTAGAAAAATTATCATTCCTGGATTTTTAGTGTTGGACCAGACCCGTCCCGAACCCATCTTGAAACCATTTCAGAAACCAAACCCAAATTTTGGCCTTTTTCGAAAAAAATATTTTAGTATATAGTTATATCATTTTTCTTATTTAAAGAAATAAAATACTTTTATTATAAACTCATTAACTCTCTTAACTCACTCATTTCCTTCCACCAGGGAAAGGAAACCTTTCCTTTCTATTTTCCCAAACGACCAATGGCTGAGCTCACTGCCGAAACTCCCATGGCCTCCTCGGCTTCCCGAAACCGCCAGCACCCTTTCTTTTCCCCTTCCTGTAACTTCCAGTTCATTTCTCCTATAAAACCCCCATCTCTCTCTCCCTCTCCATCACCCTCTCATTTATTTTTTCAAATTTTTCAAGCCCTAGATCTAAACCGAGCCTTCGGCGACCCCGGCCGTGCCCTTCTGGTGATCTCCGTCACCGATCCAGCACTCTTCGCCCAAGGCCAGAGCATCCCGACAGCCTCTCTTCGGCGCCAGTTTTTCGAGCGGCCCCGCCGCTATGGTTTTCGCGGCCACCGGCCGACCGACCCCTCGCGGCCACCTTCCGCCGCTGCTGTTCTGAATTCGCAGCACCCCGTGAGCCCCGATCCGGCCGTCTGTACTCGATCCGCTGTCCGTAGCACCTTGCGGGTCTCGATCCTCTTCCCGTGGCCGCATTCGTGTTATTCCAGCGATGTTCGTGTGCTTCTAGAGTTTTTTGAGTTCGCGTGGATTTTTCGTTTTCTCCTCTTTTTCATCTGAGAGCTCTAGCTGAGCACCCCAGGTATTTTTCGTGTCCCCGTGTCCCTCATATTGTGTCGATGATGACATGGTCTTCGATTCGTGGATTTGAATTTTCCGAATTTCCTTCGGAATAATTTTGTGGTTTTAGGAGTCTATTGTTTGTTAGTTCTGTGGTTCTCGGAAATTTTCGAATAGAGTTCAGGATGTTCCATACGTGGTTCTGTAGCTTTTGGTTCCCGAAATTCATTTTGGATTCTTCGGTTATTTTAGAATTCATGCTGTGATGTTTAGTGTTCTGGTTTCTTTTCGAATGTGGTTCTGATTATTCCAATTTCGATATGGAATAGTCAGACTTGCTTCCGATTTCGAGTTCGATAGATTTGGAGTTTGGATTCTCAGACTCGGGATTTAAGCTCTGTTAATTCATCTTATATATATATATATAAATGACCTTGAAAAGGATTTTGGTTATGTATTGGCGTTTGGAATATTTTGGTTGTATTTTCCCAGGATTGTGTTGTCCCAATTATAGAGGAAGTGCTGCCCAAATTTTCGGAAATATATTTTTGAAGTCTTGAATAAAATTATTTTCAAATCCTAGCTAAATGCAAACGAAACCGGTCATTCCGGACGTTGAGGCATAAGCTAGAATTCAACCTGAGATTTTATGACCAAGTCTGAGACGTATTTTAATACTTTTCTTTAATTTATTTTTATTTTTAGAATGGATTACCGCTGTTTGTATTTTGGTGCAGGGCTTCGGCCTATTGTTGGACCGTTCGCGGCACTCAGAGCTCACCTTTAAATTTAGTTAATTTATGTAAAAAAATTTGTAAGGACATAAGTCCAAGTTTTTTTCTATTTTCTGTGGAATTGTAATAGTAAGTAGTTTTTCCTTTTATTTTCTAGATTGTTGATTTGTAGGTAACGCGTAAAAGGTAAACTAAATATTTATTTTTATAGAAAAATTAACAAGATTTTTCTCACATTAAAAATAATAAGATTTCAAGTTTGTAACCTAGAAAATTTTCATGATTTCTCATTCAAAGAAACATAACTAATTATATATATATATATTACAAAATATGAAGTTTTGCCAAATAATTGAAAATTGTGAAGTTTCCAATAAAAATGTTAACTTGATTTTCTCTCGTTAAATTAATAACTTGAATCGCATCGATAAACGTGTTTTGTTTATAACAACATAAAATTTGACTAGGATCAAATTTTAGAGATTGTAACTAGCACACCTAGATCTGGTTCAATTTTGCTTCTAAGACAGAACTTCTCCAATGTAGGATTTCAAGAACGAGTCTGATTTTCTTTCCCGGAACTGACTTTTCAACCCAGTCATAAACAAAGGCAAGTACGGTTGTGTTTATTTTTTAATTTAGTTAATAATGGTAATATTACAAGATTAAACCACATTGCTACACGGAACTCTCTCCTAGAGTATTGATTGTTATTGATTGTGGAATTGGAGGAGTAGTGTAGTGTATTATGTCCAATACCCCTCATATTGCATATTGATTGTGCGAGCTTATCCCTCTTACACACGGGGATAAGCCGTATCGTATCACTAGGATACTATTGTACAACCCAAGCCGGTCATAAGCATTACATACTCAAATCACATTGTTTTCAATTGTGGAAAATTGTTGGAAAATATTGTTCAAGTATTTCAACTGTTTAAACTGAAAATATCTAATTATTAGTTAAATTGTTTAATTTTCATAATTGTACTTTGCTCCTTTCCTGACTGGATCCCCCACCCCAATAGGTTCCTTTGATGAAGCTGAGCTATTGATAAATAGCTACTACGACTCGGTGCTTTATCCAGCTGTTCTGCCAGAGTCCCATTTGGAGGACGATGATTCTGTGGCTGACGAGCCAACTGCCTAGATGATGTTTTTCCTTACTAGTTTGATGTGTTGAATAAAAAAAGACAGTTTTATTTTGTCAGTTGTATTAAATGAACCTTTTGTTGGACAAGTTTTTATTATTCGAAATTTAGATGTTGTGACAAAATAGATTGTGTTGTTGTGATTACCTGTATTTGGATACAGCTTACTGCCGCCGTCTCACAACGGTGCAGGCTGGGCATGATCCGATTCGACCCAACAATTTGGGACCGGATCGTGACATACCAGTATGCTGATATACTGACCCATCATCAGTCTGCATGTAGGTACAATATGCGTCGAGAAGGATAGTTCGAAGTGATAGCCCGTGCCTCATCCTCAGGAGCCAGAAATCAGAAGAGTTGCTAAGAGATGGACATCTATTACAAGAGTTGGTTTTGTATATAAAGGAATGTAATGTATGGAAACGGGATCATTATAATCTGTATATTTCTGAGAGAATGTAAACATTGTATCAGAGAGAAATGAGAGCTTGTAATCTGTTCAAATGAAATCAATAAAGAGTATTATTTCTTGTTACCATTGTGTTCAATACATATATTCTGAAATATGTCCGCTGCTGCTTCAATTATCTACTATATGTTCTGCTGCGTTATTGTCAACCTTGTCTATCTTGTCTTGTTACAGATCTTGGCCTTGTGCAAGCGCAACTTAGGCTTGCACGGCATGTCACGACCCGTACCCATTTTTTTTAAACGGATACGAGACGTGTCCAAGCCAGCCTACGCCGCAGTGTCGGCGTAGAACGCTATCACGGCCATGAAGATCAAAATCACAAATAATGCTCATTCACAAAAACTAATTTAACTTACAATGATCACAAGATTTACATTTGCAGAAAAATATAAACTTGTACAAATATTGGAATGTCTACAACTCAACTATCTAGCTAGTCTCTAGGCTTTTGTCTGCAAGTATTCCCGTCACTCCCCAAGCTAAGTGAATCCACGGCTAACCTGAAAATGTTGGTTTCCAGTCAGGAATGGAACGAGCACAATTCACTGAATACAATTTCAAATAAAGAAATGACTATAGAACAGAGGTTAGACATCAATCATGAGCTTTGAAAATAACCAGGAAATACGGAAAACTAATAGTAAATAAATAGACACCAAATACTTTCTCCAACTACTAGAAGTACCTTTGATATGTGATCAGTCTGGGACATTATACCGCACGGTCTACGAGGTCTACTTGCAGAAAATAAATACGGTCTACAATGTCTACTTGCAGAAAAATGAACATGGTCTACAATGTCTACTTGTAGAAAAATAAATACGGTCTACGAGATCTACTGCATGAAAATAAACACGGTCTACGAGATCTACTGCATGAAAATAAACACGGTCTATAAGATCTACTGCATGAAAATAAACACGATCTACGAGATCTACTGCATGAAAATAAACACGGTCTACGAGATCTACTGCATGAAAATAAATACGGTCTACGGTCGGATCACACATCCTTGGTACTTCTCATTCCCGACTCAATAATTTATAATAGAGTATAAAAATCACATAACCAATGATTAATCAATGAAATATAGTAAAGATCAATATCGAAATGCAAACAATAAACTGTACTCACCTGTGGTCCTCTGCTGGTGAAACCGACAGTCTGAGCTACTCAATGTGCCACAATAGTCAAAACTCGTACAACAGTCCCCGGAAGCTGAAATAAACATTACCAATGTTCTCAGAATAGTCAAATTAGCTAGGATTGCCTGTCCTTAAGTCCAATTCTGGACACAGGAGCAAAACGGTAATTTTGGGCCAAAACGATGTCCGCCGTTGGACCCGCTTTGCACCAAAAAACGTGCCAGAGTCAACGGTCTCTAAAGTCGTTAAACTACATGTCTATGGATCCCGTTTTCCGATACGAACCCAACCGTATGTCCAATGTTGGATTTCGGCGGGCCGTGCACAAAATCGCCCGTTGAGTGGGACCGTGGGGCCCACAAAACGACGTACGATTCAACTGTCTCAGAATTGGACCAAACTTGGCATACAGGACCAGAAAAATGATACGGTCCTGCTGGCGCAAGTTTCGTCTCGATCTGACGAGCGGGCACAAAATAATTGGAAAATTTGCACAGAGGCCGATACGGAGAATTTTGACGGATACGCATCAAATTCGTCGCGCACACACGACCAATTTGAATTCCGTCAAAGCCCACACGACCACGAAGCCGTTACGCACCTTTCGATGCTTTCGGTTCGCGACCATGTCGCCCGAAATGGCGGAACGCACGTCGTATCGAGGGATTTTCAATATTTCTTCTATTTTGAAAACAGATTTTATCAGTTTTTGGAGATCGGATTACTCGACGCACAGTCGATGAAACTAATTCCTACAAAATGGGTTTTGTAGCCCTATAGGTTGTCTTTAACTTCCTTCAGGTGGATTTTGAATTCAATCAACGGTTCGACCGAGACAGGCCTTCAAAGTTGGGTACTGGTTCATGAAACTGTCCTGTTTCGAGACAGATTTTTCTTCGCTTTCGCTTCAATTTTTTGGGCAATCGAGCGCGATAGATTTAAATCTATTTAAAGGGAAGCAAAGTCGGTAGGGTTGAGATCGTATCAGAAGAAGTAGCTCGAAAGAAGATTCACCATGCGTCGAGAGAAGGTCTTGCGAAGTTGCCTTTGTAGCTGTAACTATTGCTGTTGCTTGGCTCTGTTACGCACGGCATTTGTCGGCCTGCCACCTCCGGCCAGCGGTCGGCCGCCACGACAGCGGCGCGGAGGCCACACACGTGCGTGCGGGGAGAGGCGCGAGGTCGAGAGAAGTCGAGAGCTAGGGTTTTCCCTACTCATGTACGCGTGTGCGTATATGTATACGACGAAGAAACTAAGAAATAGGGCTCGGGAAAGCTGGGTTTTAGCTCGGTGTGGGATGGGCTGTGAAGAGCTCTGCTGGGCTCGGGGAGAGTTCACATGCTGGGCTTGGGTTCTCTTTTATTTCCTTTTTTTTCTTTTTCTTCTTCTATTTCTTATCATTATATACATATTTATATATGTATGTACACACACACTCACACGTATATCTATATATATATATATATATATATATATATATATATATTTATATATAATCATACACATACGCATATACGTATTTTACATACATACCCACCCATATATGTATTTAGAAATTATATATATATATATATATATATATATTTTTTTTTATTTAGAAATTATATATATATATATATATATATATATATATATATATATATATATATATATATATATATATATATATATAATATAATATAATATAATATATATATCCATACGTATATACGAATATTTATATATGCACATATACATACGAATATTTATATATATACATATACATATTATATATATATATATATATATATATATATATATATATATATATATATATATATATATATATATATATATATATATATATATATATATATACATATATACATACATACATAAAAAAATATATATACATACATATATATATATATACACACAGATAACAAATAATAGTAGAATAGTATTATTTCATAATAACCTCATTATTATTGATAATAAAATAATAATAACAATAATAATAATAATAACAATAGTAATAATAATAATAACAATAATAATAATAATAATAACGAAATTTGATAAACCAAATAAAGGCGTATATACCAATGTGTACGGTCTAATAATTTCCAACGTACAAGGACCTATTTATACCAATAACACTGAATATCACTAATAATAATATTTATAATATTTAAAATACGAATACTTAGAAAATATTTATTAAATCATTAAAACGAACTACAACATCCTCATACCAAATTCCATCTACATGAATGTCATTTGACGTGCCGCATGACTACATGGGCTTGGGCTCAGTTCGGGTCCAGTTCGGGCTAAAATGGTATAACTGGTTTCTTAAAACTCAATAATTTAATTAATAAATAAATGAATCTTTGGTAAATGTTAAGTCGCAACTTGGTTCGGTTTTCCTAGTTAGGACACACTGATGGACAGGTCTTCCCCTTCCACGACTAAACACTAGTCAAAGTACGCCACTGAGCTATCCGTGCCATGATTCCTAGTCACCATGTACTCCAAATCTCAACCATGGCTAAAATCATCTACCGTAATAATTAACTATTTAATTATTTATAATAATCTAAAATCACCAATAAAATAAAATAAAATAAAATATTTCAAAATTTCCGGGAAGAGGAGCTACAAATCTACCCACCTTAAAAATAATTTCGTCCTCGAAATTCTAACTCATAAATATGCCTATGATTCAAAAGTAAAAGAATAAGTCTACTATTACCACGATCTCCTTAAATTTTAATTTCTCGAAATAATGTATATCCTCCTCCTAGCCATTTTGTACTATAAATTCTTGAGGACTTCTACCCACCTTTGGTCACACTACTCCTCAAAACTAAAATCTTAAAATCTTCTAACTGGTTCCTAACAATCCTACCAACAATATCTAGGCATATGGTATCTATAATCCGCTCATATCTATCAAACGACCCAATATTTAATAAGCAATAATTTCATACAAGTAGCTAAGAAATATTGATAAACTCTAATAAGCATGACCATTTGTCACTCTACAATAGGAAGGACAGGAAGATAAGGAAGAATAATCGATAGTAAATATAAAATTTCAAGAGCGATAGGGAGTATCCAATGATGCAGATCGAAAGAAAGTCTATGAACCAATGACCTATTTTGCTAGATTGGGCTACTCTAGTCCAGTCACTTTGATAATTCGAAGAATCCTTCGTTTCCTAGAGGGCTTGCAATCCGTGCAATACAAAAGTTCCGTTATCGAAATTCTAAACAGGTTCCATAATAGAACAAGATTTTGAGAAATCGAGATTGTGATCTTTTCCGTGGTTATTTAAACACACGAGCAAGGGATGTAAATGCAATACAAGATCATATCGTGACTTCCAAGTAAATGGAATAATGGTTATGAACGACTTCACATTCTAAGAAGGGGAGACAACATAAAAGGTATAGGGACCAATTTCGAAAGGTTCAGTTTTATAGTCCAACTGTGGCAGTATGAGTGGATGGGTTTTACTGGGTTTCCCAATTGGACATCAGTCATCGGTTGAATGAACTTTGGACTTCAATCTATATTGACTGGACAAGATCCTAATATTAAACTACTTCTACTAGGTTAGGGTAACCTAGAGTAGGTTTCAACCCAAGTGGTTGAGCTAGTTGGACAGTCGGGTTGGTTAAATAGGTTCTCTAAGCCCTGAAGGTGCGCCTTCCGTGACTTTTGTGTTTAAGTAGCACGAGAAGACGTAATTGAATGGCACACTAGTGACATGTGCGTAGTGGGCTTCGAGTAGATCACGACCATATATTGGGTCGAAAGTTTTGAGTCGAGGTCGAGTCTCTAATTGTAGTCGGAAAGTATACGAGTATTATGGTATGGGTTATAGCTAGTCTTTTTATCCTGAAAGTCTTGGCACAAAATAGAGTACAAGGGGACAGATTTGAGTGGGACATGATATACCTAGATGGAGCTGGACCCGCCTAGGTCTTGCATATAGAATTTGTTGGAAGATAACAGCTGGTCTCGTGCTCCGAATATTAATGGCACATTCGGGGCACAAAATGATCTAAATGGATAGTGGGAGTCCTTGGGGCACTAATTCTCATAGAAATTACTCTAATCAATCGGTAATCCTCGCATATCCCAAAATTTTAGAAAGCTTACAGTCTACTCGCCCTAGAAGCTAGGACATAGTTTTAGGAATAATGGGATTAGAAGGATTTCAAAGTCCGGATATCGTACCTCGACTCTTGTTAATAAAGAATGAGGCACGGCATAACAGAATACGGTTGATATAAGTCAAGTCAAGGATCGTTCCTCAATAAATGGAGAACGAGTGTGTACAATGACACATGGTCGATAAAATAGGATGATCCACTCGTCTATAGTATACTAGAGTTATCGACGGGGTAACCAACTCTAAGGCACAAGATTTCTACAACTGAATCGTGAATTTCCATTTGTGTCAACCTGCCAGACTATCGTCACAAGAGTCGTAGTGATCGTGTATTGCTGTTGACAACTGGTAGATCATAATATGACAGGATATTTTAAGCTATGGTATTGGCTAAGCTAGTGACTGTGGTGTTCCAATACTAGTTAGGTCTTAATAATAAAATTTACATAACTAGAGTAATATTTGTTGGAAACCAATCTCGGGATGAGTGTCACGGTAAATGATTACCTTATTGTCCACTCAACTCATGTCTAACTGTGGGCTTCGGTCGAGGAAGGGTTGGTTCAAGGCTTAAGGGTTGCTAGTTAAGGCAAGCTTCCAGCAAATAATTAGAGACTCACAACATTTGGTTTCTTGAGAATAGATAGTCTCCTAGGTTGGCGTTTGATCAAGGAAAAGATCCTAATCATTCTCGGACTCCAATGACTAGAAGATCAAGATAGCAGGTTTATTGTCGAAGGGAGGACGAGTAACTCAAGGCAAGGTTCCAGTCACAGAGCTGGCCGATGGTAGCTACACTTGCGTATACAACTATCATAGCTATGGAAAATACTCTGTATCTATCTACCAATTACGAGCTTTTGTCATTCCAAATCAGTGAAAGACAAAACTAATAAAGAGTTCAAGAGAGGGGTCACTGAGTACAATTATGTGATTCAAAGGCGAAGGTATTATTTCAAGAGGGATTGTCAGAGCAGTCGCGAATGAGATCCTAGATACCTCTATATCTCCTTTCACGTAGTGTAATTAAATGAAGAGTGAACCGAATGCATCATGGTTGATCAGACCGTAATACACTGATTCTGATTAGACAATATGTTAGTAGGCGTCCCCACTAAATATATGTCTTGAATCAAGCTCGAGAACAGAGTGAGCTTGCAAAACTAGGCTGTAATAGCAGTATTGGTTAAGATAGTCAAAATACAAGTATACAAAAAATTTTGAAAGGAGGCACAAGTAGTTCGAGTTTTGTGAGAATCAAACCTTACCCAGTATTCTTGCTTATACAGTCTTCCTACTATCTTCTTATCCACAAGGACTTGGTCGACTAATGGGTTATGGACCTCCATTTTCTACATTCCAGGTAAAACCTATTAGTGCCAGTCAATTATCTCGTCAATAGATCACAAGGACCACGGGATACCGGATTGGGAGACTTGCTACCCAACTTGCAGAACTTCCACTGGTATTGGCTTTGGGTCTTATGGGACATACAGGGCACGGTCCTATCCTTTATAGTAACCTAAACTAGTAATCATGTCTGAAGTCCTTCCACCGCGGATTACGCCTCGACCGTATACTCTGGCTGTGGTAAACCCTTGGTTTCGTAACTCAACATGATACAAAATCAAACACTTATTAACTCTATCCAATATTGGCTCAAGGGTATCTACGATCAAGAGAGGACCACTAGCCATAGTTTTGGCAATATCCCATCACCTATATTTTCTTAAACTAATTTCACCTCTAGGGGTTGTGTCTCGCCAGTGCGCTGCTGGCTGCAGTGTATCCATAGTCTCCAAAATTGAATTAAATGGCGACAGTGCGCTGCTGTCCTGCCATTATGAGTTAACTAACATTCCTTTAACTATATCTGTAAGGATTCATGAGCTTCTAGAGATTCAAACATGTTGACTATAAAATAGAGCGTAGGTATTTGTCTATCGTTTACAACCCTTTAACATAAAAGATTTAACAAGGAGGAATAACCGAAGACAGAAATACAAAATATCCTAGTATCTATTTCATATGCACTCAAGCCTTTGAGGAAAAACTTGAATCGAATACTAACTTGAGGTTCATACATGGGTAACATAATCAGAATTTAATAAAATAATAATTCTTAGGCAAAATAGGAACTAAATAGGCAATTCGGACTAAGATATGAGGATAATATCTAAAGAGGCAAAAAGAAGAAATTGAACAATTTATCGTGGTTAGATTATTTATTGTATGAAATCCTGTCTCACCAAGTGAATAATCTATCCACATTGGATCGTGTCGTCATATCAAGAGGTAATAGTGTACCTATAGGGATCTGATAAACTGTCAAAATTAATAACTCCTCATCTACATTGCATGGCCTAGACTACCCATCGGTAAATTTGTATAAGAGATTCCTAGTCCTAGTCACTCTCTTAAATTAAATAAATTCCTAATTCGTGAATGAGCATTTTCTAGTCGCAGGCTCGCAATAGTACAACTAACTTAAGTACTATCACGAGTTTGCGTGATTTGCGAAGACCGACCTGCATGGGCCACCACAAAAACTTGTCACGACCCGCACCCATTTTTTTTTAAACGGATACGAGACATGTCCAAGCCAGCCTACGCCGCAGTGTCGGCGTAGAACGCTGTCACGGCCATGAAGATCAAAATCACAAATAATGCTCATTCACAAAAATTAATTTAACTTACAATGATCACAAGATTTACATTTGCAGAAAAATATAAACTTGTACAAATATTGGAATGTCTACAACTCAACTATCTAGCTAGTCTCTAGGCTTTTGTCTGCAAGTATTCCCGTCGCTCCCCAAGCTAAGTGAATCCACGGCTAACCTAAAAATGTTGGTTTCCAGTCAGGAATGGAACGAGCACAATTCACTGAATGCAATTTCAAATAAAGAAATGACTATAGAACAGAGGTTAGACATCAATCATGAGCTTTGAAAATAACCAGGAAATACGGAAAACCAATAGTAAATAAATAGACACCAAATACCTTCCCCAACTACTAGAAGTACCTTTGATATGTGATTAGTCTGGGATACTACACCGCACGGTCTATGAGGTCTACTTGCAGAAAATAAACACGGTCTACAATGTCTACTTGCAGAAAAATGAACACGATCTACAATGTCTTCTTGCAAAAAATAAACACGGTCTACGAGATCTACTGCATGAAAATAAACACGGTCAACGAGATCTACTACATGAAAATAAACACGGTCTATGAGATCTACTGCATGAAAATAAATACGGTCTACGAGATCTACTGCATGAAAATAAACACGGTCTACGAGATCTACTGCATGAAAATAAATACGGTCTATGGTCGGATCACACATCCTTGGTACTTCTCATTCCCGACTCAATAATTTATAATAGAGTATATAAATCACATAACCAATGACTAATCAATGAAATATAGTAAAGATCAATATCGAAATGCAGACAATAAACTGTACTCGCCTGTGGTCCTTTGCTGGTGAAACCGACAGTCTGAGCTACTCAATGTGCCACAATAGTCAAAACTCGTACAACAGTCCTCGGAAGCTGAAATAAATATTACCAATGTTCACAGAATAGTCAAATTAGCTAGGATTGCCTGTCCTTAAGTCCAATTCTGGACACAGGGGCAAAACGATAATTTCGGGCCAAAACGATGTCCGCCGTTGGACCCGCTTTGCACCGAAAAACGTGCCAGAGTCAACGGACTCTAATGTCGTCAAACTACATGTCTACGGATCCCGTTTTTCGATACAAACCCAACCGTATATCCAATGTTGGATTTCGGCGGGTCGTGCACAAAATCGCCCGTTGAGTGGGACCGTGTGGCCCACAAAACGACGTACGATTCAACTGTCTCAGAATTGGACCAAAGTTGGCATACAGGACCAGAAAAATGATACGGTCCTGCTGGCACAAGTTTCGTCTCGATCTGACGAGCGTGCACAAAATAATTAGGAAATTTGCACATAGGCCGATACGGGAAATTTCGACGGATACGCATCAAATTCGTCGCGCACATACTACCGATTTAAATTCCGTCAAAGCCCACAGGACCACGAAGCCGTTACGCACATTTCGATGCTTTCGGTTCGCGATCACGTCGCCCAAAATGGCAGAACGCACGTCGTATCGAGGGATTTTCAATATTTCTTCTATTTTGAAAACAGATTTTATCAGTTTTTGGAGATCGGATTACTCGACGCACAGTCGATGCAAATAATTCTACAAAATGGTTTTTGTAGCCCAATAGGTTGTCTTTAACTTCCTTCAAGTAGATTTCGAATTCGATCAACGGTTCGACCAAGACAGCCCTTCAAAGTTGGGTACTAGTTCATGAAACTGTCCTATTTCGAGACAGATTTTTCTTCGCTTTCGCTTCAATTTTTTTGGGCAATCGAGCGCGATAGATTTAAATATATTTAAAGGGAAGCAAAGTCGGTAGGGTTGAGATCGTACCAGAAGAAGTAGCTCGAAAGAAGATTCACCATGCGTCGAGAGAAGGTCTTGCGAAGTTGCCTTCGTTGTGCAACTGCTGCTGTTGCTTGGCTTTGTTACGCACGGCTTTTGTCGGCCTGCCGCCTCCGGCCAGCGGTCGGCCGCCACGACGATGGCGCGGAGGCCGCATACGTACGTACGGGGAGAGGCACGAGGTCGAGAGAAGTCGAGAGCTAGGGTTTTCCCTACTCATGTACGCGTGTGCGTATATGTATACGACGAAGAAACTAAGAAATAGGGCTCGGGAAAGCTGGGTTTTAGCTCGGTGTGGGATGGGCTGTGAGGAGCTCTGCTGGGCTCGGGCAGAGTTCACAGGCTGGGCTTGGGTTCTCTTTTATTTCCTTTTTTTTTCTTTTTCTTCTTCTATTTCTTATCATTATATACATATTTATATATGTATGTACACACACACTCACACGTATATCTATATATATATTTATATATAATCATACACATACGCATATATGTATTTTACATACATACCCACCCATATATGTATTTAGAAATTATATATATATATATATATATATATATATATATATATATATATATATATATATATATATATATATATATATATATATATATATATATATATCTACATATCTAATATAATATATATATCCATACGTATATACACATATTTATATATGCACATATACATACGAATATTTATATATATACATATACATATATTTTTTTATATATATACATACATATATATATACACACAGATAACCAATAATAGTAGAATAGTATTATTTCATAATAACCTCATTATTATTGATAATAAAATAATAATAATAATAATAATAATAATAATAATAATAATAACTATAGTAATAATAATAATAACAATAATAATAATAATAATAACAAATTTGATAAACCAAATAAAGGCGTATATACCAATGTGTACGGTCTAATAATTCCCAACGTACAAGGACCTATTTATACCAATATCACTGAATATCACTAATAATAATATTTATAATATTTAAAATACGTATACTTAGAAAATATTTATTAAATCATTAAAACGAAATACAACACCCTCATACCAAATTCCATCTACATGAATGTCATTTGACGTGCCGCATGACTACATGGGCTTGGGCTCAGTTCGGGTCCAGTTCGGGCTAAAATGGTATAACTGGTTTCTTAAAACTCAATAATTTAATTAATAAATAAATGAACCTTTGGTAAATGTTAAGTCGCAACTTGGTCTGGTTTTCCTAGTTAGGACACACTGATGGACAGGTCTTCCCCTACCATGACTAAACACTAGTCAAAGCATGCAACTGTGCTATCCGTGCCATGATTCCTAGTCACCTTGTACTCCAAATCTCAACCATGGCTAAAATCATCTACCGTAATAATTAACTATTTAATTATTTATAATAATCTAAAATCACCAATAAAATAAAATAAAATATTTCAAAATTTCCGGGAAGAGGAGCTACACGGCATCACGCCTTAGCGAGGATGATCGGTCTCAAAGAGTCCGAAACGAGGACGAAAGGACTGCGGGATCGGGGCGTGACACTACATACTATAGAATATATCGATACTGTGTAGTACTGTTACGACTATCCCTAGACATTAGAGTATATACTATAATAAATGTCACCTATGTTCTCACAAGAATATACTACCTCTCAATGAGTCAAACAAAAATAAGATATAGAACATATAAGATATAGCAGTAAGGTGTTCATGACGCTTTATCAAAACAAACATGAAGTTATATGTACAAAATAAAGATCTAAGATAGTATCAAATCTACATGGTTATATCATTAGATGCAGTCTGAATATAATACAATCATATGATAAGAAAGTCTCCTACAATATCAGGTTAACATGTGCTTGTCGACTAAATGCCAAAATAAAATAAAATGATATATAATTAGTGAAGAATAAACCAATTCAAGCCCCTCGACAGTCATCCTGCATGTGTGCATTAGCAGAATAAAGTTAAGCAAGATCCTCGAGCTCTTCTACAAGATCTGGCCAAATAAAAATAAAGGGTCATGCCCATAATAGCAAGTACCACAAGAAAGTGAAATTAATGACACAAAACTCGATCAATAGCAATACATAGAAACATGTATCCTAATCTATGTTTGTATCTATCATTGGAGCAATAATCCATTCCTACACCAAAAAAGGACAAGGGATGAACCACTACACCGTGACAGTCTAAGTCCCTAAACCACTGACCTGCAATATAGTATAACATAAGTGAATTAATAGAATGACCAAGGTTTGCTATGTTGTATCTGGATTACTCCAGTAAATGCAATACAGGGATTCTCATATCATGTGATGTCATAGCAGAACTAGCTAAGCCATAATACTATATATTGGTAATAAGGATGCCACGGTGTCACCACTCGAGAGCCCATCTGGTCTCATAATCTTAGTGTAACCACCACTTTTCACCTTAGGATTAACTTGGTAATTTTGCATGTTGCTAATTATATAGTGTAAACCCCCAAAATTTTCAAGGATTTTTTTCTTATTTTATAATCTCTTAAATAATTTGCTTTGAATTATTTTGTTATTTATTTAAAAATATAGTCTTAGTCATGCTTAATTTTTGTTATGCACACTGCCTAGACAATATGGCACGGCTAGTGCAGTCAAGTACCTTGACTAGCATATTAGCTGTAGGTGTCACTAGATTTATCTATTTTAATACTCTATTGATAAAAAATTATCAAACCATATTATGGTTATATGTGCATACATGGATACATTTGTAAGGATTACTAAAATTATTTTATTAAGTTTTCTACTTATTAATACTCTAGAAAAATATCTTTTATTTATTTAGTTTTTATCTAAATTCTTGGGCAGGTATATATACTAATAAAAAAAAAGCCAAACAAACAGACAAAGCTCGCGAGATATTAACCTAATATCTCGCGAACCAGACCCCCCCCAAAATCTCTCGACCCCTCCCCCCGGATAGACCAGAATAAATGAAAACGAGATTTTTATTGAAACTAGATTTCCTCAATTCCGAACAAAATATATTCAAAAAAAATCCAGTGTAATCCCTATTATATTCTCCCCAGTTGAGTTAAATATATTCAATTCTTGATTTAAATCCAACGAAGAAATCGGATTTAAAATAGGATCACCTATCTACCCATAAATACAAATTTAGTTTCCTTTGTGAGACATTCTTCTCGATAACACCCAGCGCCACGAGCCACCCGACGCGTGTGTCCCGTCATCCCTGCGACCACTAAGAATGGCTTGCCTCAGCTGTTGAACTGTTGCAGTCGTCGGAGACGACCAAGAACAGAGCACCCTGTTCTGCCAACTCGACAGTCAGGCACCCATCTTCGTAGACCAATTTCTCCCTTAATACTAAGTCGTCTTAAATTTCATAAACTGATCTAGGAACCCTACATGACCCTCTCAAATTCTTATCAAGGGGATTTGGATATGATGGCACGATTTGCCCGTGTAATCGACGCAAAGTCGAGTGAAATCTGTTCCAAAATCGAACTAAAAATAGTCACAAACCCTCTGTTTGGAAGACACATTTTGAACCACCCATTAGGAGTTTTCAAAAACCAACTAAAGTCACACCTATACAACCTATAGGGCTTCATAACCCTTTTTACAGAAGTTGATTTTATCGACCGTGTGCCGAGAAATCAATTTCCTAAAATTGACGAAAACTGTTTTCAAAATAATAGAAATTTTTTCGAAACGACGTGTGCCCTGACAATCCGGATGACATGGTCGCAATCCATGAGCATAGAAAGATGTGTATGGATGTTTTCGACGTGTGGGATTCGACGGAACTCGATTTGGTTGTGTGTGCGATGAAATCGAGGCATATCTGTCGAGATATCCCGTATCGGTCTCTTTCTAAACTAGCCCATAACTTCGTCCACGTTCGTCACCTCAAACGAAACTTTAGCCAGTAGGACCATGTCATTTTTCTGGTCCTGTGAGCCAAGTTTGGTCTGATTCTGATAAGGTCAACCGGAATGCTATTTTGGCAAGCCCGTGACCCGATCCAACGGGCGAATCTGTGCACGGCCCACCAAAATCCAACTTTGGATATACGGTTGGGTTCGTATCATCAAATCGGATCCATAGACATATAGTTTGACGAGTTTAGCGACCGTAGGTACTGGCACACTTTTCGATGCAAAATGGATCCAACGGCGTATATCGTTTTGACCCAAAATTACGATTTTGCTCCTGTGTCCAGAATTGGACTTTTGGGTAGACATTTTTTGATATACCTTTTATACCAAAAACGTTCGTGGTGATTATTTCAGCATCCGAGGACGTTTACGGGACTTGACTTTTTGTTCCTTTACTATTCTGACGATCTGCGTGACTGGACTTGCCATTCTGCACACTACCTCCAGGCAAGATACCTTGCCATTTGTTGTCTTTTTACCTTAGCTCAAATTTCATGTATTTATTCACTATTTCCTTTCTACAAAATAAATTGTGCTGTATGGTATATTGAGATACAGTTTTAATATATAGTTCTATTTCATGTTACTTTACTATTCCTATGCACTTTGACCACAGATTTAAGGGACCACCCTAGTTTGTATTGTATTCATAGGCCTTGACACACTTGTATCACAGAGTCGCGAGTCGCATATAGAACTCGGACATGCGTAGCTGGCTGGCCGCCGGTACGTACAAGTCGTACAATAGGATTAACCGCTAATAGTATTTTGCATGATTAGTTTGACTTAGCGGTTAATAGAGGTTATGTGTTATGAAGACAACATATAGACATGGGGTGGGAAGGACATTTCCTTAGCATATGGGGTACTATGCACTTTATCTTTGTGACCGTATGCTCCGCCGGAGATGCGGGTTGACGACCCCTTTATTTTATTACTGGCCACTGACGTTCGAGGAACGGTTATGCTTGAGGCCCCTGGTGCCCAAGAGAGGACTATGCCGATCCCATTTTAGCCAGAGAGTCCATGCATTGGAGGTTTGTTTTTAAACTACATTCACTTAAAATGGTTAGGCTACCTTATCCGTTAGGTATAGGTACTTTTGGTTTGGGTACTTATATCTGATCGGGGCTTGGAACAGTAATTTGTCGCGGACTAGTTTGCCATACCTTGTCCTTGTTTGGTTGTAGGCGTGGTTCACTGCTTCGATGAGAAGGTACTAAAACTTGTTGTGGTCTGGATACTATATTGGATTCATGGAATAGAAAGATACTTCATCGTGGATTAGGGTGCCATCTCATGTCCTTGTTTGGTTAGAGGGATAGTACGCTACTTCAAGGGTGGAGTATTGGACCATGTTATGATCTGATTTGACTTATTATTGAGTAATTTATATTCAATTTATGGCATGATATTATGTATCTTGTTACGTCCCTCTGAGGACCTGGTGATCTCTCCAGGTGTGTGTTCGTGTCTTTTCGTAGGTGTTCTAGCTAAGGTCGTGATCTTATCTATTCTTTCGAAGATGATTGCTCTTGGATCGTCCATGCCACTCTTGCCAAATCTTTTCTTTGTTTATGTATTACTTCTCCTATTAATTGGTAGTGGATTTGGCTCTGCCCAACTACATGTACAATGACAAATTCTTATTTCTATAAAAGCTTTAACTTTATTTTGTGGTTATGGGTTTACTGCATTTTACAGCTTATGTATATTTATTAAACGGCTGGCATGTCTACGTACCTAGTCCTAGGTATTTTGGGAGTGGGACGATACATGTTTTTGTGGTGGCCCATGCAGGTCAAGTTAGCCGTTTTGGTTACGTTACTGTACCAAACGGGCCTGCATATAGGATTAGATTCCAGAATCTCAACCACATGCTTGATCTCCTTTCTTAACTCTATTTTCGAACTCTCGCTCGACTACCTTGAATTGCATCATCCTTGATCCCTTTCTACCATAAATCTTATATTTTTCTTTCGTGCTTAATAGGGGTTAGAAAAATGACCTGTAGGCCCCATTGGTTCAATTACACTATTAGTTGAACTCTTATAAGTTGAGTAGAATATCTCACGACCGAGTATTTCCATTGTCCTTACGACCATTATAGAGGATACTAAGAGGATTACCTAGACTATAAATCCTTAGAGGAACAAATCTCATTTGGTCGACAAAAGCCCTAGACAAGAAGACAGTAGGACGACGGTATAGGCACAAACCCCGGATAAGACTTAGAGCTTAAGGAGCTTGAACTATTTATAATTTTCTTTCATCATTATCTCGCGTACCTACATTTTGGACTACCTTGACTACTGTTGTTATTATAGCCTAGTTTTGTTAGCTTACTCTTTTATTAAGCTTGTTCAAGACATATGTTATTTGGGCACATCCACTAACATATTGTCTAATCAGAACCAGTACATAATGGTCTGATCAACCTATCACACTTGGTTCGTTCTTCAACTATTATACGTGGATTGAGATATAGTTAAACTTGCCCTTTAGGATCTCATCCGCAACTGTCTTGACAAGTCCCATTTGAACTGTTCAATCGCCATTAAAATCCATATTTGTAATTCGATCACATCTCCCCTGAACTCTTATTATTTTTCTTCACCTATTTCGAAAACGAACACTCATAGACACGAAGTATCCCCTATGGTCATGATAGATGTATATACAAAGTGTAGCTGACAATCGGTCAAGCCAAGTGACTACAACCTTGCCTCGAGTTACTCGTCCTTTTCCTCGACCGTAGATCTATTACCGTGTCCTTCTAATCATTTTTGAAACTCAATAATGATTTGAATCATTTTCTTAATCGTGCCCCTAACTTAGACGACTATCATACAATCTTCTCTCTAAAGAATCATGTACCCTCGATCTTTAATCAGTTTATCTTGATTTCTTAAATCATCATTTATCTTTTAAACCCTTACACGACCAAGCAGCACAGTTTAGACATGAGATGAATAGATAAAAACAAGGACAAGCAGTTACCATGGTTGTGATAGACACCCATCCCAAGATTAGGGATCCAGCAGGTATAATTTCTAGTTATACCATTTCATTATTAAGACATAACTTAGCATTTGAATAACACATTCACTAGCTTAGCTAATATTCATAGCATAATACTTCGCCTTACTATGATTTATGAGCTATCGATAGCAATGCATGAGCATTACCTTTGACACTATTAGAAACCTTATGACCATAGTCTAGCAGGCCTACTACGAATAGAAATTTAGGACTTAGTCGTTAGAAATTCTTGTATGACTTAGAATTGGTTGCCCCTATCAATAACCCCCGGGTACTATAGAAGAGTGAATCCTTCAATTTTCTTGATACATATGTATCGTAGCATCCTCGCCAACTTGGAAGCACAAAGATGGCATACGTAATTATTTCTCTATTGTTTGAAAATTAAGGTACGATCTTTGAACTTGACACATTTCCTCCATTTAGAATAATAAGTCAGTGGTTTATAACATTTATTTATATCTATATCATTTTGATACCTCCACCATAACGTTGATAGTTGGAACACAACACTAGCCATTTCCTTCCAACAAATTTCACCCTCATGAACTAAATGAGCCACTCTACACACATGACATAAATGTCCCACACAAACACACCATCCTAAGCTCAATTTCAATTACACCACATATATGACACATTTTTTCTTAGAAAAACTACGGATGCCTATTTTTGTCCCATTTGATCTTTAACCATGCAATATCGGCCCATTATCTTAAACGAACTGAATACCCAAGATCCGTGCAAGACTAAAGAATACCCTATCTTGTAGAATATGGTGTCAGTATTGGATTTTATTTATGACTACCACCTCCATCTTTTCGGAAACTGATTTATGATTTGATGTACCTACTCTCCCTTAGTATTCAGCCTCATTATTATTATTATTATTATTATTATTATTATTATTATTATTATTATTATTATTATTATTATTATTTTGTTATATTAAGTTTTATTTAATTTCGAGGATGAAACTTTTATAAGTTGGGTAGGATGTAAACCCCTAAAATTTTCAAGAATTTTTTCTTATTTTATAATCTCTTAAATAATTTATTTTGAATTATTTTGTTATTTATTTATAAATATAGTCTTAGTCATGCTTATTTTTTGTTATGCACACTGAATAGACAATATGGCATGGCTAGTGCAGTCAAGTACCTTGACTAGCATATTAGCTGTAGGTGTCACTAGATTTATCTCTTTTAATACTATGTTGATAAAAATTTATCAAACCATATTATGGTTATCTTTTTCATGTTTTAAAATTTATTCATTTAGTTTTTCTTTGAAAGGATTTGAAAATTAATATTTTTGTAGTAATAATCGTAAGAGTAGTAATGTGTGCTCGCCCGATTTATTATACCCCTATTATTTTGTATTTTTTTTTGTGTTGTTGTTGTTGTTGTTGTTATTATTAATATAATTTTCTGGTTATTTTGTAAATCGTCAGAAAATGGTTATATATATATATAGATACATTATAAATATAAAATATTTACAATAGAAAATATGTACTATAAAGTTTAGAAATTTTAAAAATGTATATGTATTTATTTTTATGATTTATGAGAATTTAGACTACAACTATTTAAATGTATATAGATAGATATATTTTTGTATATTATATGATAAATATTGTATGAATACATAATGTGCATACATGGATACATTTTTAAGGATTACTAAAATTATTTTATTAAGTTTTCTACTTATTAATACTTTAGAAAATATCTTTTATTTATTTAGTTTTTATCTAAATTCTTGGGCAGGTATATATACTTATAAAAAAAGCCAAACAAACAGACAACGCTCACGAGATATTAACCTAATATCTCACGAACCAGACCCCGCAAAATCTCTTGACCCCCTCCACCCACACAGACCAGAAGAAAGGAAAATGAGATTTTCATTGAAACCAGATATCCTCAATTCCAAACCAAATCTATTCAAACTTTTCCTGTGTAATCCCTATCTGTCACGACCCGCACCCAGTGTAGGGGCACAAAAAGTGGGTACGTCCAGCCTACGCCGCAGTGTCGGCGGTTGAACGCTGTTCTAGGTCGTTATCACAACTAATCATAATATGATATACTCTCCAAACGGAGGCCAAATCACAGAAGGTACAACTCAATCACAAGTCTAAAGATAGAAATAGCACAATATGATAGATATGAAATCTTCAAATGAAGATACAAACAAAAGGAAAATAAATCCAAGTTTAACAACATCAAGTCTCAACATCTTAAAATAATACAACTCTGAATCCACAAACACAAATGACATAAAGAAATAAAAAAAGCAGTCTAGCTATCTAATCTAGACAATGGTAGCATCCTCAGCAGCTGCCTGAAACTCCAGGAGGTCCAGGTTGCAAGTGTCATCTAGGCCTGCTCCGTAATAGGTAGGCAAAACTCCTCCTCATCCTCTGTAATATTTTCAACATATCCAGTCAGGACAGAAACGAGCACATATCTCTCAAAAGTTCATATCATGGCAGAAAATGTAAAGCAAGCAATAGAATAAGAATACAGGAACTGTAAGAATGTACATGCAGAGTAAAAGAGAGATATTTAATAAACTGGAAATGTGTATCTATAGAAGTAAATACTGTAAGTGACTAAGTGATTTAGAGCACAAGATGGTTTATAATCGGATTGGGTTTGCACATGAATAATCTGAGTTGCACATGAATAACACAGTTGCACATGAAAGCTGTGTTACACATGAAGAACACAGTTTCATGTGTAACAGAGTTGCACATTATAGGAAAGATCACATAACCACTTATACTCACCCCTACCCCAATCAATACACAAGGATCTAGTCAAGTTACGTTACGCACATGATGGTTTGATTATACATGAAGCACATGGAAAAACATGGTCGTAGCATACATGAGCATATATGAGTGCACATGAGAGTACATAAATAACACGAGAGCAAAGAATACGTGATGTACATGAAACACATGTCATGAAGTACCCGATGCGCCCGCTAAGAGGGATAACATCTCATGAAAAGATCCATATAGTACCAACCCGTGATAATAGGTGTCAGTATCAAGTAAAGTAATCTAGAGCATGAACATAAATCCTAGCAAGTATGAAAAGATCAGAAAATGTACTCGTCTGAATCCCTGGACGACTGATAAAAATAGATGTCCATACAGGAGTAACCGAGTCCTAATTAGAACAACACAGGTCACGATGTATCCAAGATGTAATAAATGAAGTTTACAATGCATTCTATATGATTCTAGGTCACTCTAGGCCAAAGTCAACTCTTGGTCAACTCTGGTCAACAATCTAGTCAAACTAGGTCAACTATAGTCAAACTCGTCAAACTAGTTTAGGTTAGCCAAATCTAGTCTAACCAAAACCTTTGTACATATGTATATCATATATATATATATATACATATGTCTACACTATATTTATACTATATCTATACTAACTAGTACATGGCATATAGCCTATATATATGTCACACACCAATACATATCATAAATTATATATGTACAATTCGTATATATACAAAATCATATAGGTATACTCATATATACAAAGCTATATATAAGTATCCATATACACACACACACACACACACACACACACACACACACACACACACATATATATATATATATATATATATATATATATATATATATTATATATATATATATATATATATATATATATATATATATATATATATATATATATATATATATTATATTATATTTTATATATATATATATATATTATATATATAATATATATATATATATATATATATATATATATATATATATATATATATATATATATATATATATACACTTACATATTTACATATAGTGAAAGGAAAGAAGAGGGATGAAAGTGTGTATGTGTGTGTAGACTGTGAGTGGGGGCTGCTAACTGTGAACAAACCACCTGAGATTCATTCTCAGTTCAACCAAATACCAACTCTCATCAGTTTAAAAACTCAGATACATATATATTAACATACATTAATATAGTATCATATATAGAGGGGTAAAGAGGAAAAGGGAAGACATGTATATGTGTATAGTGGGTGTGTGTGTGAGAGAGGAAAGGGACTGGGAACAATTCAGCATACAACCTGAGATCACAATCTCAGTTCCAGAGATCTGAGACAACACACACACAAACAAAACTCACATATATCTATATATAACAAGGTAAATAGAAAAGGTATGTATATATAGTAAACAATATATATACAGAGGTACCTGTAAACCCCCTAATTTTTACTACGATTTTTTTTATAAATTTGGTTTTGATTTTATTTGTGTATTGTATGCCGCGCGCGAATTTGCGTTTTCAGATTTGTTCGTCGAGTGCGAATATGTGCGAGGTATATATTTTTTTTAAAAAAATAGTTTTTGATTATAGATTTTATTTATGGAGGATAGTTTCAAAATAATATATATAATAATTATTTTAATTTTAATTTTACTTAAAGTTGTGAAAAGTATCGTATCGAGATGGCCAAAACTTATTACTTTTATTTATTTATAAAAGGCTATCTTATTTTAATAGTGGTAACTTAGAAAAACTAGATTTATGTGAATATTCTACTCGTGTGAAGTACATGAAATTATTCATGTATATTTTTAAAAATTAATTTTATTAATTAAGTGATTTATTTAGCAAAAGTATTTCAAATATTTATATATTTACTTTGATATTTGAAATTATTATTATTTTTATTATTTAATAATAAACAGATAATTTGTAAATCGTTTGATTTAGATGTTTAAATCGTCATAATTTAAATTAAGATTTATCTGTTGGTTTTATTTTAAATGATTTCAATTTATAAATAGAATTTATTAAGATTTAATTTAAATTGGATTATTGGTTTTAAAAATCTATTTAAACTAAATAGGGGAATATCCACTAAGGGAATTAAATCTTCTAGTCGATATCCAACTAGGAGTGCTACCCACTATAAATATGAGAGCCTCCATAAGTCTTTCATCCACAAATTACTCCATAATAATTTTCCACAAAAGTGAGTGCATCGTGTCGGTGTCCAATCCTTTTCGTGTCAGCCGTGATTGGCATCGGGTCCGACCCCGGGTGACCTTCTTATTCCATCCTTTACATATACAATTCATTCCTTCCGTGTCGGACACACCCCCCACACGATTCATCAAATCCCTAACCTAACCTGAACCCTACGACCACCACCCAATGTTCCATGACTCCAGCCAACACCTCCGCCATTATTATTGGCTGCCATCACGACCAGCGCCCCACCTCCATCCAAACTCAACTCCCACCGCAGAACTCGCTGCCACCAATACCGCGGATAGCCTACATCCGTCACCACCAAAACCACTCCCTCCTTTCTTTGCCTACCACCGCCTCCTGACCAATCCTTCCAGAACCCCACCATCATCGCCATCCCAGCCACCGCTGTCACGTCCCGCTTCCCAAAATCAAACGGTGACGTCATAAACACATCTCCAGGCTACGCGCAGAATCTGCGATTGTCGCCCGTAACCAACAGAATGGAAAATACAAGGATTTACATATCATTACACATATTGTAACTTATTATACATGAAACTCTTCTAAAGGATATAGTGTCTTACAAGTTCACTACAACAAGAAAATTTACATAAACTAACTACAACAGAACGGTCATCTCTTGGAAGTCTTCAGATAACTACTCCTCGACGTACAGCGGTAATGCCTCGGCAGGAACGTCTTCTTCTTCTTCTAGTGGACAAATACTAGGTCGTTTAGAAACGACAAGCAAGCCCTCGGCCAAGAACGGTGAAAAATAAAATAAATATGAAATGAAATGAGACAAATAGTTTTGTAAAGTAGTCATATTGAATGAAGTATTATGTTAATGTGTGAGTGTCATATTCCTCTTATCCAGATAAGCGTGATGACAGGTAATAAAATTAAAAAGAAAATGAACCTAACATGGAATGTAATATTGGAGAACCCCTGAATATTCATCTAAATGATTTTCCATCAAAATCCTGTTAACCTGGGATCAGGCTGTGAATTCGGCGGCATGGTGCTTAGTATCAGGGCTGGAGCCTCCCTTGGGCTTAACAATCATCTACTCGATGTTACTGTCGTATAATAGATGTAATAATCTGGAGCCTTCTTGGGCTTAGTTTGCCTCCCTTGAGCAAACGAAACAAGAGCCTCCCTTGGGCTTACTTTGCCTCCCTTGAGCAAACGAAAATACGTGAGCTAAGCCTCACAAACTCGATTCGCATGGCCTTACGAACGAGTAGAAAATTTACTGATCAGCTTTTTAAATTGATTATGTTATGGGACTATTTAGGGATATCCAGGTTGTTCTCCCCCGTCCAATGCTTCCTAGCTGTTACTAAGTATCCTTCCTAAATGATTTTAGGTCTTAAGTACTAAATCGTTATTTCCTGAAAGTCAGGAATTTTGACTATCTCCTAGAATTTCCACAAATTTCGACAGAGTCTCCTTTGTATCGGGTGACTCCAGAAATTCACAAGAGATAAATATATGATATAATTAAAAATCGGGTTCGCCGACCCCTTCGGTGGAGCAACTCTCAACACCGGAACCACGCAATTATATTTCGGGTTCGCCGACCCCTTCGGTGGAGCAACCCTCAACACCGGAACCACGCATGTATGTATATAATCACATAAATGACTTAAAAGTTTCTTATTCAAGGCTAATTTACCTTGGGAAAGGTCCGTGGACTACTTGTGATTAAAAAAATATAGTCAAGAACAATCATTAGTCATTAGTGAAACTCATTATCAAGAAGAGGAATATTATTACAATTCTAATTGTAAGTGACACAACCCAAGATGGAAAAATCAAAATTCTCAAAAGTATTGTATATAAGCCTATAGTTATAATTAGACTATCTCGAGGCTTAAAGATTTTGATATAAACATGTATGTAGGTGCAAAGTTCATATGAAATGCTGATTTTATATAAAGTGAACCAAAAATATCAAATAAGGACTTTAGGGACCTATATACATACTAGTCAGAACCAGGAAATAAAGACCCATACATATTTGGTCAATTTCTAATTTGACATAATATGTGAACACGTATTTGAACATAACAAAGTTATTCAAGAGATTTAATCAAGTCTTGAAACTTAATACCAATGTCCTCTATTTGTCCGGTAATCCAAAATACACCAATTTAATTGAATAGTGGTAAAATATCTCAGATATTTGTATATATAAAAATTTGGACAGAATTTGTACCTATTAAGAAAACACAAATAAAATATTAATTCCTAAATAAGTTTATCTAAACTAGACTAAGGGCTTCAAGTTCATGTATAGGTAATGTCAACAACCTTAAATTACACGATAAGTTAGGAATTTGTCAAGTTAAAGATATGTATCTACATATGTGTATGTAGGTGTCCTTGCACATACATGTAAGTTTTCTTGCAATTATATATATATGTACCATGACCATATATGTCCATGTATACATGTTTGTATTAACATGTAGTATTCAAGAGTGTGTTTACCCATAAATTTATGTATATATATATATATATATATATATATATATATATATATATATATATATATATATATATATATATATATATATATATATATATAGTGCTCATATATATATATATATACATGTATCCCAAAATTTTGAAGTGTCCGATTGTGCTATGTCCTACACATGGTCTCTATTTTATAGGTGCAAGCATTTGTTGAGACCATGACTAGGTTTAAACTCAATTTCCTTGTTCACAATACATGTAATTCTCAAAATATTGGATTGTGCCACTAAACTTTAGAAATTTCAGAATTTTAAATTATCGATAATAATTCCGAACAAATAAGAAATTTGATATTATATTAATTTCAAGAGAAATAGAGAAAAAATGGAGAAATGGTTAGAGGACTTGCCTTGGGTTGGGAATTGACCTAGCTTTCTCCACAAATTCCTAATTTTAAACCCAACAACAGCAAAAAATCTTGTTAGCAACTCTAATCCTAGGTTTAAAGTTGAATTTGAGATTGGGGAAAAGTAGTTTAGAAATTACCTAGGTTTTCTTTCTTTTCTTTTTTTTTTGAAGTGGGAGAGGAGGAGAAAGAAGAGAAGGATGAAGAGGAGGTGGCCGGAGAGGGGTGGCCGGCGGCTGGCGGCGGACGGCGACGGCGGGCGGCCGGCCAGCAGCAGCAGCGGTTGGGAGTGGGGAGTGGTGGTGTGTATGTGTGGGTGTGTGTGTGTTGGAGAGAGAGAGGTCATTGATTTATAAAAAAAATGGGTGAGGTGTCCCTTTCTAGGGAATTCCTAAAGGGACACTTGGCTTCTCTAGGGAGTTCTCATGGGATACATGGTTTGCTCCCCTTTTTTTTTCTTTTTTTTGAAAACAAAAAATAATAATAATAATAATAATTAGAGTATAACAAGTCTACTCCCCTTAGAAAAATTTCGTCCTCGGAATTTGAAATAACTAGTACAACAATTGATTACTAACCTGGCTTAGGGAATATATATAGATATTGCCTCCGCATATCTTCTTCTTTCTCCCAAGTTGAATCTCCAGGAGAATTCTTGCTCCACATGACTCGTACTAATGGAATGATCCGATTGCGGAGTACCTTCTTCCTTCGATCCAAGATCCCAACGGGTTTCTGTTCTATCCGTAGTGTAGGTCCGATGGTGATTTCTGAATGATCGAGTATATGGCTCGGATCCGACACGTATCTTCGTAGCTGGGAAATATGGAATACATTGTGAATTGCTTCTAGAGTTGGTGGCAAGACAAGTCGATATGACACATTTCTTACTTTTTCCAATATGTCGAAGGGTCCAATGTATCTCGGACTCAGTTTTCCTCTGATCCCAAATCTGATAGTTCCCTTGGTTGGTGAAATCTTCAGAAACACGTGATCTTCAGGTTGGAACTCCAGTACTCTTCGATGCTTATCAGCCCACATCTTCTGTCTATCTTGGGCTGCTTGCAGGTGACTTCTTATTGCTTTGACTATATCCATAGTTTGTGTTACTAGTTCTGGCCCTAGCAATTGGCTCTCTCCTACGTCGATCCAACATACCGACGATCTGCACTTTCTACCATATAGTGCTTCAAAAGGAGCCATTTTGATGCTATCATGGTAACTGTTGTTATATGAAAATTCTACTAGATGTAGATGATCATCCCAAGATCCTCCAAAATCTACAGTACAGGCTCTCAGCATGTCTTCTAGGGTCTGAATGGTTCTTTCCGACTGGCCGTCTATTTGGGGGTGGTAGGCGGAGCTATTTCAGTTGAGTGCCAAGATTTTCTTGTAGACTTCTCCAAAAATGAGAAGTAAACCTGGTATCTCTATCTGATACTATACTCACTGGTACTCCATGTTGACTGACAATCTGCTTCATGTACATTTCTGCCAGTGCTTCTGTCGACTGTCCAACTTGAAAGGGCAGAAATCGAACGGACTTCGTAAGTCTATCTACAATGACCCAGATAGCATTATTACCCATTTGGGTCTTAGGCAGTCCTATCACAAAATCTATTGTGAGATGCTTATTTCCATTCGGGTATGGGCAAAGGCTGAAGAAGTCCTGCTGTCCTTTGATGTTCTACTTTCACCTGCTGACAGACGAGACATTTAGATACAAATCGGGCGATTTCTCTTTTCATTCTGTGCCACCAAAATGTTTGTTTCAAATCTTTATACATTTTATTGCTGCCCGGATGAATAGAATATTGTGAGTTATGGGCTTCTGACATAACCTCCATTCTTAGATCTCTACTGGGCACACATAATCGATCTCCGAATCTTAATGATCCGTCCGGATGCTTCCTTATCCCGGTCTGGAGCCCTGCTTCTGTTTGTTTCCAAATTTTCTGAAGTTTTGAATCATTTTGCTGCCCTTCCTTAATCCTATCTATTAAGGAGGATTGCACTTGTAAGTTTTGCCATATTCCTTGGGTTACCGAGCATACTATTTCAATTCCTATTTTTCTTAAATCATCAAGGATTTCCTTAGGTTATTCATAAAGAAAGCTTCGGGCCTTCTACTTAGAGCATCAGCCACTTTATTAGCCTTGCCCGGGTGATATTCCAGCTCCATATCGAAGTCCTTGAGTAACTCCAACCATCTTTTTTGTCTCATATTGATCTTCTTTTATGTGAAGACATATTTTAAACTTTTGCAGTCTGTATATTTTGATTCTCTCTCCATATAAATAATGCCTCCATAACTTGAGTGCGAATACCAGAGCTGCAAGTTCGAGATCATGAGTTAGATAATTTCTTTCATGTGTCTTTAATTTTCAGGATGCATAGGCTATGACTCTCCCGTGCTGCATCAGTACACATCCTAGACCCTTACCTGATGCATCACTATATATCTCATATCCACCCAAACCAGATGGCAATGCCAGCACTGGGGCCGAAATAAATCTTTTCTTTAATTCGTCAAATGCCATTTGACATTTCTCTGTCCAATTAAACTTTTCTTCCTTCAAGGTAAGACGGGTTAAAGGTTCTGCAATTCTTGAAAAATTTTCTACAAATCTTCGATAGTAACTAGCTAGTCCTAAGAAACTTCTGATTTCTACTACGGACTTAGGTGTTGGCCAAGATTTAAGTGCTTCCACCTTCTTTGGGTCTACCGAGATACCTTCTCCGCCGATAATATACCCTAGAAATGGTATTTGGTCCAGCCAAAATTCATATTTACTAAGCTTGGCATATAATTGTTCCTCCCGCAGCGTTCGCAGTACTATCCTCAAGTGTTTTTCATGTTCCTCTTCACTTTTGGAGTATATAAGAATGTCGTCAATGAATACAATCACGAATTTATCCAGATATTGATAAAATATTCGATTCATCAGGTCCATAAATATGGGGTGCATTCGTTAACCCGAATGGCATAACTAAGAATTGTAATGCCCATATCGAGTTCTAAATGCAGTCTTAGGGACGTCTTCCTTCTTTACCTTCACTTGATGGTATCCGGACCTTAGATCAATTTTTGAGAATACTCTTGCCTCTCCTAACTGGTCAAATAGTTGATCAATTCTAGGTAGAGGATACTTATTCTTGATGGTAACCTCATTCAAAGCTCTATAATCAATTACTAGTCGTAGGGTACCATCCTTCTTTTTCACAAACAATACTGGTGCACCCCACGACGACACGCTGGGTTGAATAAATCCTTTTGATAATAATTCCTTTATCTATTTATTCAACTCGGCTAGCTCTTCTTTGTTCATTAGGTATATCTTCTTGGCTATGGGTGTCCCGGGTATTAAGTCTATAGAGAATTCTACAGCTCTATTTGGGGGTATTTCTGGCAATTCTTCTGGGAATACGTCTTTAAATTCCTCCACTATCCTTGGGAATGATTGCTCTACCGATTCTTGCAACATTGCTTGAACTGGTAATTCAAACTTCTCTATTTCTTCTATATTAAATTCATTTTGGTCTCGTACAAATTCATAAGACTCTCTGTCAGGAAGTTGAAATGAAACTTTCCCTTGGCCGCAATCTATATTGGCTAATGTTGCGGTTAGCCAATCCATCCCTAGTATCACATCATAGTTGCTTGTGGGAAAAATAAGTAACCGAGTTCGAAAAGCTCCTCCACCCAACTTTATGGGACATTTACTACATACGCGATTGACTTCTACCACTCCGTTACCGGCGAGAACCTTTAGTGATTTAGACAGAGGTTGGGATTCTATTTTACGTTGCGATATAAAAGAAGATGCTAAATGAATGGGTAGCCCCTAAATCAAACAATACTGATGCTGGATATGCAGAAACTAGAATCATACCCAAAACTACTTCTCTTGGGATATTGGCATCTTCAGTCCCCATCATAAATGCTTGCCCTTGTCCCTTCCTCTTCTTGTTGTGATTTTAGGCTTGACCCGCCCTTTACGCTTGTTGGAAAGATATGCCTGAGGGGCATATGGTGGCATTTGCTAATTCCCATAAGTCATGACAGCCTGTGAGGCTGGTGCCTGAATCCTTGGTTGAGGTTTGTTCCCCTGAATCGGAGGTCGATACCCTTGATTGAAGCCTCGTGTCGTCGCTCCAATTGCAGGCAGCTGAGGGCACTGATTAATTGGATGATTTTCTGCTCCACATCTCAAGCAAAGTCCTAACAATTTTTTATATACATTTCTCTTGTGTCCTGGTTTCTGGCAGTAGTTGCAAATAATGAACCTATCTGGGTATCATTTTGAGGACGCTTAGGTGGTCCCTGCCAATGATTCTGTTGGAGGGTGCCCCTTCCTCGAAGGTTCTTTTAGTTTGTAATGACCGAAAAGTTTGCTCTTCTCTTAGAATCCTTTCCTGGTCTCGAGCAGCTTCTGTTACCTCAGAAAAGTCAGATATCGATAAGATGCAACCCTACTTTTCAGTTGGGTCCCAAGCCCCTCTAAGAATCTGGATATTTTTATTTCTTCGTCAGCTATCATATTTGGGACAAACCAACTAAGTCTGGAAAATTCCGCAGTATATTCATCAACTGTGCGTTTCCCTTGTTTAAGGTAGTTGAATTGCCTTTCTAATTCTATCCTTGCTGACTTAGGATAGAACCTCTTTTCAAACTTCTTCTTAAACTCAGTCTAGGACATGCCCCTATCAGAATCTTCTGGATATTCGGCACTCTACCAGTATCCAGCAATATCTTCCAGTTGAATGTGAATCGCTGGTACCATATCCTCGGGTCGAACTTTTGCAGCCTTCATCAAACCTTCAATGGTTTTTAGCCATTGACCTGCTTCCATTGTATTTTCTGTTCCCTTAAACTTGGGTGGCCTAAGATCCCTGAATTCCATTAGAGTCCCATCCTTGGTATTGTTAGAATTCTGTATTTGTTCCAATATTGAGGTGTTGGTTGCATGGGCAGTATTGGCATGCTAACTATTGGTTTCCAGTATTTATTGGAACAATCGAAACATATCAGCCACGGTTGGTTCAACTGATACTTGAGGTGGTGGATTATTGGGTTGATCCGGGTTGTCCATATCCTTAAAAATTGAAAGATACAATCCTCAGGGAAAAATTGACTCACAATATTTATTTATAACAAGGTGTTCAGTAAGAACCATATATATGTATATCATTATAATGAGAGCAATTCAAAATGGTACATCTACTCCCAACTTACATCTGTTTACATTCTTCTAACTTAGTCTACTCATGTCACCCATCTCCCCAAAACGTGACATGGTATTATATTCTACTTCCACTAATCCATACTATATATATATCTGCTGATTCCCAAAATACAATACAGCAGACAAAAGAGAAGGACCCCCCTTCTATACTATATACATGGTTTCTTATCCCACAGCCTTAATGAGGATCCTTTCCTCAGTAAGGATTTCGACCTCTGGGTGAAGTCTTTCAAAGTCGTCTAGTGTGCCCTCGTAGCTATGTAGTGCGATGTAGATACGGTTTGGATCCCGGACATAAAGGCAGTATGTTGTATTTTTAAAATACACTTCAGCACCGTCCTCGATATCCCTGATAATGGAATGCCTGACTCCATAGAACACTTGGTAGACGTGAATGTCATACCAATCCGGGGCGTTCCACATTGTTCTGGCATATCGCTGGTATAGGTACAGAGTATAGTCACTCCCATCCCATTCCAGACTGGGCATGAACGGGTCCATTCCTACATTCACAGTATCCTTAAGTAAGAAATACTTATAAGGAATACATGAATACAGAAAAAGCATATTTTATTTATTGACAGTACAACATGCTTTTAACTTTACATACTTACTCGTCTATATTCCTACTACATACATTCATACATTACATTCCTAATACATACATTCATATATTACATTCCTACTACATTCATTCATACATTACATTCCTACTACATACATTCATACATTATATTCATATTGGGGATCTAGATCCACATTTTCCTTATGTTATAGACTTTTGCTTCTGGGTGAGTCTGCATCCATTCCTCCAGAGTACCGTTGCGATCAGTTTCAGGACCTTCAGAGGGTTCTGCCTTGATCAGGACATAGTAATTTACCGTATTATATATTCTTTTCTTTCATCAACTATATCTGTTACTACCGGATATTTTAGTTCGTAATGCACCCCGTTAGCTTCTATCATCCCCTTGGGTGCTACTCGCCACATCTTCTTCACGAATGCGTAATATTCGTCCAAGCTGTGGCTGTTATTGCTCAATCTTGTAAAAGACGCAAATCGGGACATGATCTTCACCAAGAATCTTTAGGTCAGTATTTCTTTAACTAAAAACAAATAGTTAGATAGGAAAGAGGTAATCATTTGTTCAATGCTACTAACTATGGGTACTATCTTCTTTAAGGATTTCTAGGGTATGATTGGGACTCAAGGTACCCCTTATAATTCTAGAACCTACGTCCTATCTGAACCTATATTTCATCCTAGATTTTCCATTCTCGCGGACCTGCAGGGCCACTACTAAAAAGACGTGTCACGTCCCGCTTCCCAAAATCAAACGGTGACGTCATAAACACATTCCCAGGCTATGCGCAGAATTCGCGATTGTCGCCCGTAACCAACAAAATGGAAAATACAAGGATTTACATATCATTACACATATTATAACTTATTATACATGGAACTCTTCTAAGGATATAGTGTCTTAAGTTCACTACAACAAGAAAATTTACATAAACTAACTACAACAGAACGGTCATCTCTTGGAAGTCTTCAGATAACTACTCCTCGACGTACAGCGGTAATGCCTCGGCAGGAACGTCTTCTTCTTCTCTATGGACAAATACTAGGTTTTTAGAACGACAAGCAAGCCTCGGCCGAGAACGGTAAAAAGTAAAAGAAATATGAATGAAATGAGACAAATTTTTGTAAAGTCATATGAATGAAGTATTATGTTAATGTGTGAGTGTCATGTTCCTCTTATCCAGATAGGCGTGATGACAGTAATGAAATTAAAAAGGAAATGAACCTACATGAAATGTAATATTGGAGAACCCCTGAATATTCATCTAAATGATTTTCCATCAACAATCCCGTTAACCTGGGATCAGGCTGTGAATTCGGCGGCACGTGCTTAGTACCGGCCTGGAGCCTCCTTGGGCTTAACAATCATCTACTCGATGTTACTGTCGCAATAGATGTAATACTGGAGCCTCCCTGGGCTTAGTTTGCCTCCCTTGAGCAAACGAAAACAAGAACCTCCTTTGGCTTAGTTTGCCTCCCTTGAGCAAACGAAAATACTGAGCTAAGCCTCACAAACTCGATTCGCATGGCCTTACGAACGAGTAGAAAATTCTGATCAGCTTTTAAATTATTATGTTATGGGACTATTTAGGGATATCCAGGTTGTTCTCCTCCACCCAATGCTTCCTAGCTTTACTAAATATCCTTCCTAATGATTTTAGGTCTTAAGTACTAAACCGTTATTTCCTGAAAGTCAGGAATTTTGACTATCTCCTGGAATTTCCACAAATTTCGGCAGAGTCTCCTTTGTATCGGGTGACTCCAGAAATTCACAAGAGATAATATATGATATAATTAAAACCGGGTTTGCCGACCCTTTCGTGGGCAACTCTCAACACGGAACCAGTAATTATATCTCGGTTCGCCGACCCTTCGTGGAGCAACCCTCAACACCGGAATCACGCATGTATGTATATAATCACATAAATGACTTAAAAGTTTCTTGTCCAAGGCTAATTTACCTTGGAAAGGTCCGTGGACTACTTGTGTTCAAAAAAATATAGTCAAGAACTCATTAGTCATTAGTGAAACTCATTATCAAGAAGAGGAATATTATTACAATTCTAATTGTAAGTGACACAACCCAAGATGAAAAAATCAAAATGCTCAAAGTATTGTATATAGCCTATAGTTATAATTAGACTATCTCGAGGCTTAAAGATTTTGATATAAACATGTATGTAGGTGCAAAGTTCATATGAAATGCTGATCTTATATAAAGTGAACCAAAATATCAAATAGGACTTTAAGGACCTATACACATACTAGTCAGAACCAGGAAGAAGACCCATACATTTGGTCAATTTCTAATTTGACATAATATGTGAACACGTATTTGAACATAATAAAGTTTTCAGAGATTTAATCAAGTCTTGAAACTAATACCAATGTCCTCTATTTCCGGTAATCCAAAATACACCATTTAACTGAATAGTGTAAAATATCTCAGATATTTGTATATATAAAATATGGACAGAATTTGTACCTATTAAGAAAACACAAATAAAATATTAATTCCTAAATAAGTTTATCTAAACTAACTAAGGGCATCAATTCATGTATAGGTAATGTCAACAACCTTAAATTACACGATAAGTTTAGGAATTTGTCGAGTTAATATGTATCTACATATGTGTATGTAGTGTCCTTGCACATACATGTAAGTTTTTTTTCAATTATATATATGTACCATGACCATATAGTCCATGTATACGTGTTTGTATTAACATGTAGTATTCAAGAGTGTGTTTACCCATAATTTATGTGTATATATATAAATTTATGTGTATATATTATATATATAGATATATATATATATATATATTATATATATATATAATATATATATATATATATATATATAGTGCTCCTATATATATATACATGTATCCCAAAATTTTGAAGTGTCTGATTGTGCTATGTCCTACACATGGTGTCTATTTTATAGGTGCAAGAATTTGTTGAGACCATGACTAGGTTTAAACTCAATTTTCCTTGTTCAC